>BLKR01017575.1:0-10550 GCA_011170035.1 Teleogryllus occipitalis
GCTTGTTTTAGTTTCATAACAAGATAAATACCTCAAGAACATATGCTCCAGAAATGTATAGGTTTTATACCTTTTTGTTTTAAATGAATATTAATAAATTATCAGATTTGCAAAACAACTGTTTGTTATTATTATTATTTCTTTTATTATTATTATTTCTTTTATTATTGTTATTTCTATTATTTTTATTATTATTATTATTATTGTATACGTTTACTTTAAAAATAATTAACTAATTACGGGTATCCGTCACTAAAAAACACGTTATCAAGTGCATCAAGACCTAACTTGCTAACAACTCACCGTAGCCAATTACAGTAAATCATGCGAGCAGCCCAATCGAGAACCTTAAGCTCTTGAGAAGACCGCTGTTTGAATGCGCATATTTTCAATTTTTTGTGGCACTGTGTGCACTTCCATACGAGAGATTACATTGCTGCTGGAGCTTCCTTAATCATTTTTCGGTAATCAGGTAACAGTTACAGTAGAAAAGGAAGTTATTTATTATGAATGATGAAAAGGAAATTATGAATTATACATTGGTGTCGGAAACAAACCGCACAAGAAATGTTACAAATTTCTTCCATTTGATAACAAACAAGCATTAACTCGCTTTAGAACATTTGCTGCAACACGATGTAAAGTTTGTTCATCCATCATGCGAATCGCTTCCTCGATTAGCACGTTTGTTTGCATAAACTTTACTTTGAGGCATCCCCAAAGATAAAAATCTGGTGGTGACAAATCAGGCGTGTGAGGGGGCCACAAACCTCGCGAAATTATTCTGTTCCCAAAAACCTTTTCAGAAATTACATTGTCGACTTGGCAGTATGTGATGTCGCCCCATCCTGCTGAAAAGCAACAATTTCTCTCATCCTTTTCTAGAAGGGATACAAAATTTATCGGTATATTCTGATATGTATACGCCGTCACCGTTTCTTTCAAAAACAACGGAACAATTATTATGCATCGATCAATCCCACACCGTACTCCAATGTTTTTTAATGCAGTGGTCTCTCTACTGTTTCCTGTGGTCTCTCTGTACCCCAGATTCTACTGTTTTGCAGGTTTACATAGCCATCCACATAAACCAATCCTCATCAAAAAATACGTTATCAAGTGCCTCAAGAACTTCACTAATGAATCGACGTAGCCAATTAAAATAATTGATACGAACAGACCGATCAGGAATCTTAAACTCCTGAGATGTCGGAAGTTTGAGCGCGCGCATTTTCAATATTGTAGTGGCACAGTGCGCACTTCCATAAGAAAGATTACATTTCTGCTGACGTTTCCTTAATGATGTTTTCGGGAAAACTAAGCGAACATCACATACTACTTCTAATTTTCGCTCCGTGAGCACTGTAATTCGGCGACTGCGTTTCCGAACAAACATACAGCCTGTCTCACGACAGCACTTCACTAACCGAAATGTGGTACTCTTATTCGTAATAGACTCAGGTGAAAATTGTTATAGATTTTTAATATATTTTAAAAATTATTAATCTAACTTAATGACAGTAATAATAATTTGCCAATACCATCTTAAGTTTCAATCGATATGTAATTTTACAATAAGCTAATGCATTTTAGAATTAATAATTTACGCAGATGAACCGTTTCTACTGTTGTGAGCGAATAAATTAAATAATAAGACGTGTGTACCTGCACTCGGAGAGTTCGCATAGAACGCTCCCATCACGTGGCCCAGAACTAGACCGCAGTGGAACATCCTTCCGCCTTCTGCCAGCGCCCTCTAGCAAGCTGCCTTCTCTGGAACCGGGGCTGTCTCTAGGGTTACCACTCCGGCCAAGAATGACGATGCGCGACAACTGAAATGGAAGCCAACCCAGTGATTGTTGAATTACATTTCTGTTGATGTGAAGTGGATTATTAAACTGTTGGATCTTCTTTGTAGGTATTTTATAGTTTGAGAAATTAAATTGGTTGACTGTCGATTTTAAAAACAAATTACCTACTACTACCGAGTAATCCACGAGGAGGCATATTGGTCTTCAATCACTTCACTAACGTCAACTTAGAGAGCTTTAAGGAATTTTATCTGGTAACGGTAGTACTATGTTTGTTTTATATGTATCGTATAAATCATCCACATTTAAATGAGTCTCCGGTGAATTTTTCACTGTATACTGCCACTTTCTGAATTCAGAGTCAGCCTCGTCGCTCTCAGGTTTGAAGTGAGGAGGTTCGCCTGGAAGCGAAATGCCCGAGGGCCCCCACGGATCGCCTGGGAAGAGCGGTGGCGGCTGCAACGGGATCTCAACTCAAGTTCAAGGATGCTTACGCGTAGACGCAAAGCATTGGACTTGGGAGTTTTGCATCATCAAACATCACAAGTGCACTGCGCTGCACCTACACAGACACATCACTCGATCATAACCTTGTCGAACTCGGAATGAAGCAAGAAAGGAAAGAAAAAATAGTACTTACTAGCTAACCTCCTCTTGGGAGTGGGAATTTGAACGATAAGACAGCGGTCGTGACTTTGAATCAAAAATCTCCATTAATTTTAACACATTTGAGAAAGACAGGATATTTCATTTTCAAATTCATTATCCCATAGTACTTATGGTTGGGCAAAATACTTTAAATTTAGTTTTTTTTTCACTTTATTGTTGTCTTTGATGGTACTTACAGTTTCAGTTACATTAACTGTTCATGTTTGTTTACTAACTGACTAAACTGAAATTAATCTTACAGCTAGTATTGCGGTCGAGGAAACCTAATGGTCACCTCTAAACAGGCTCCATTTCGGAAAATTGTTTTAGGAATGTATGGAAAGGGTACTAATTTTTTATTCTTATGTCATAAATGGGGTTTCTGGTTAGATTGAATCCGGTTAAATTTTGTATCTGCATTAGGTTGGAGTAGAAGGAGGTGGATAGGTATAGAAAGTGCTGGGTTATGGGTTGGAGATTGAATTCTATATGGGGATGTACATTATATATGAACCATGGTGCGTTGGTAATTGTCCTTAGGGACTGATTTTGGATAATTTGGAATCAGTTAAGATTGGTTCTAGCTGCATACAGCCATATTGGACATGCATACAGTAGGAGGGGTCTGACTATTGTTTTGTATATTGCGAGTGCGGTGTCATATGGTAAATGGCTGTTTCTGTTGATTAATGGTTTTAATTATAATAGTTTGTTTTTTGCCTGTATTACTTTATTGTCAATGTGATGTTTCCAGTTTAGTTTTGTATCAATGTTAAGACCTAAGTATTTTATTGGTTGTTTGATGAGTAGCAGATTATCGTTTCATTGTTTAATGATAATGGGGAAGGAGAGATATATGGTCTTAGTGTGAATATCTTAGCTGCAGTTTTAATTGAATTAAGTTTAATTTTTGACTTTGCTGCCCAGATTTCAATTAGATTTATATGTATTTGCATTCAATTTTTGATTGCTGTTAGTAAAGTTCCGGATAAGTAAATTGTTGTGTCGTCAGCAAACTGGGCTACTTGTACCGGGTTCAACTTCCAAAAGTCTTCTACATACATGTTAAAAAGTGTGGGTGAGATGGGGAATCACTGGGGTAAGCTTGCATTTATTGTTTTGGGGTTTGAATGGTGATTATTTACTGCTACTGAGAGTGTACTATTTTCTAAGAATTTCTTTATGATTTCCGTTAAGTATATAGGGTGCCTTTTTTTATTTTGTATTGTAACGAATATTGCGTCACCGGCCGGCACCACAACGAACTACCTGTATGCGCGGATTGCGTCATCTGCCGGCGCCACCACGAGCTGCGTGTGAGCGCCGGTTGCGTCGTCTACCGACGGTCCCTGCACTAGATTATTCCAGAACGTTCGCGGGGTCCGGAAAGTTCTCGACGGCACTCGCCGAGTATAAATACGCGGCGGCCGGCGACCGCGAGTCAGTCTTAAGTCCGCAATGGAAGCTGAACTGTGAAGTGTGTGCATCGCGGTGAATAGCAGTGCAGTGATTGTGCTCAGTGACGTGAACAGTGGTCAGTGCATCGAACTGTGGTTAGTGCAGTGGACTGTGACTAGTGCATCGAACTGTGATCAGTGCAGTGAACTGTTGCCAGTGCTTAGGTCTGTGCGAGTGTGTAAGAGAAGCGAACAGTATAAATAAATAATTAAGAGAAGTATAGTGTAAATAAATAATCAAGAAAAGTGTAGTGTAAATAAATAATCAAGTGTTTTCAGCGATTGTGTTAAGAAACAAAAATAAACGTTTTTGTTAAAAAATTACCAGACTTTTAATTCACCACCTAGAAACGTAACCATACGAATGTGTGTCGAAGATCTTTCATTATTGCCAAATATACCAGGGTAGTGAAGTTTTCGAAATAAAATAATTTTATTTGTGTGAAAGGTGTCAAAGCAATAGTACTTGTTGCGATGTACTGGAGTCGAATTTAATTTAGTTTTAATTGATTTGAGTTGCGTACATTTTTACCTATATTCGTTCGTATTTTGAATTTTAGCAATTACAATTCCGTCATTCGATGGAGGTGCAACCTCCAACCTGTTGGGGCACCAGTCGCCACTGCTATCTTCAATATTGTAGTTATGAGGAGACGCCGAAAAAATTCAAACTTTTGTAACTTGGGAAAATTAAAAGTTAACAGTAAACATCTTACCTACGCCATCTTGAAAAGCGTATTTCAATCTATTCTTACACCAAATTTGAGGAAAAAGTTTGGAGCCATTTTTGAGAAAATTTAAAAAATGTCCCAGGGGAATTATCTAAAGTGTCCCCGAAATTTAAAGAATCTTTTTCAAACTCTTTCAAAGCTTTCACACAGGCCAGATTGACCGGGGATTATTAATTTTCGATAAAATTCTAGGAATAGTTTAGACACTAGTGTGGTTTACAGATGGACAGATAGACGCACGGACGTTTTAAAAAAAGAAAGAACACTTTTTTAATGAATGAATGCCTTATTTTACGTGGCGAGACTCAGGCCATGAGGCCTGCTCTTCCACCTGACCACGCAAATTTCGTTACGCGCCTTTCACCTACTAGGAGCGAAAGAAGGTATTACTGTTATATTTGGAAGGTGGCGAAATACGTGAATAGGCAAAATGTAAAAATACTAATACGGTCGCCAGCTGCTGAGGGCAGCACAAATTTAAGTTTCAACTAGATTCTCGCCAATAAGCGAGGTGACCATGCATTTGCCTAATGAAAAATTATTCGGAGCTAACACAGAGAACTCCTAGCCGTCGGATTCGAGAAGATTGTCGTCACATTCGAAATTATTCGAAGGGACGCACCAGGCTTTTGAATAAACAGGATTTATAACTTTACAGGATCTCAGAAATGGAGATATGACAATCCAAATAACCAAGAACACCATTTATTACAAATAAAGACTTTACAAACAACAGTCCTTCTAGCAGGAAAATTTAACATTGTTGCAAAAAGGACAATGCAGAACTACAAATATTCACAAAATTGACAGGTGCAAGTCGCCTCTATACAAAAACTATAACCATAAAAAAAAGAACACAAGGAAAAGACGCTTCAATCCATGCGTCTGAACCAATACAGAATTACCGTAGTTCGGATTTTCCTCGACAATGCCCACTTTAGGGCGAGGAAACCGAATACATAACAAACAAATTTGAAAAGCATGGCTACCTAGTCATCCGTCAATACTAAAAACACGGTGATATGCAGAATTACGAATAGAAACCGTACCCTTCAATAACAAAGTTGTATGAGTGCGTAGCTACTAGATACATGAAATTGGATCTTTGAACATTACCAACTTTTAACAATTTCAAACATGAAGCATGAGTATTCCTGAAAAAAGGCCAGGCGGTCGTGGCCCAGGTGAACGCCGGTGGCCTTTCCACGTCGGCGCCTTGGTGCCAGACTCCAATCTGCCTCTTGCCCGAGCGACAAGAAAATCGCTCACGGGGCGAAAAAATAAACGCAGCAACAATGGGCCACAGCCTTGTGCTGTACGGGCCCAGCTGTCATCTTGAACGAGGCTCCCAAACGATGAAAACGGCCGAACGCCGAATTATTTACAAGTGGAGCACGTTAACTGCAACATTAATAACAATATAATGAACAGTTATGAAACGACCTCCTCAACAATCGGAGACCAGCAAAGATCCCAGCTGCAAATGCGAAACAACAAAAACAAACAATACACTTGCTTCATAACATTACTATCATATCATAAGTTACAATATTAAATATACAAGATCCAATTTCATGTCAAAAATAGCATTCACACCTAAAATACTACGCTAGCACTCATACATATTTACAGTAAAATTGATAACGACTCAACCAGAGCCGGGCCTTTCGCTAAAAGACAAGTCATCAGAATTTGGCGATGGCAAAAAACCTGTGCGCTGGGAGTTAGTTTGCCATAGACTTATGTCTGCAACAGAAACCTTATATGATAAAATATCAAGCACGTATGCGGCAGCTCTAACACAACCAATACAATTAAAAATTCAAGGCGAAAAGGCATTGTGCGAGCGAGGCGCACGTCTTTTATACTGTCTCGTGAAGGGGTATAGACTCGGTAGTATAGGGGGGGTAGCGGGAAAATATCGATATACTCGATAGTACTCGGTGCAAAGATCTTTGACCAAGGCGTTTACATCTTTGCGCCTGCAAGGTTAGGCAACCTGCGAGGCACCAATACACAGGTGGCGGCATCTACCAGTGAGGCAGGGATTCACACCAATAATATTTTGTTTTGCCATAAAAACTCTAATTTTAGAGCTAGAAAGGCAAACAAGGTGTCCATTCAACCCTAAATTTACCCTAAATTTCAGATTTTGTTAGTAGAGCCCGCCAAAATCAATAGTTTCCTTATAATTAATAAATACCTGTTTTGAAAACAATAAAATGTTTTGCTAGATTTTAATTTTGATGCAAGATGCTAATTTTTTCTCAGAGGCTATTGACCCAAAAAATTAGCTCTTATTAACAAATTCTCAGGTTTTTAGAACCTTCTCTTGGCCATGAGATCACACACTGATTTTTAGAAATTACCAATTTTGAGACAATTGATGTCAAAAAATTACCCTTGTGTAAGCATACTTAATATAATTACATAGAAACAGCTTATAACCTAGGAATGTGAAATCTTCTCAGTTGGCTTCTCGGGTGACTCTTGGCTTCTTGAATACACAAAAACACAAAGTTGGTGGTTCCTTAAATTTCCAGTTATGGTGCGTGAGCGACGAAACAGGCGGATCTCAATTTTGCTCAGAGGCTTCATTTAGGCTTGAGGATCTTTTACATGCAGTAAATCTACTAACATGGGACAGCCGGCTTTACTTCCCCTCCGAAGGAAGGCGTACGAAGGATTTTTTCGCCCTTAAAAATCCACGGCTTCGATCAGGTTTGAACCCGCGAAGCAGACCTCATAACGGAACCGATACATAACCGTTACACCATCGCCGCCGCTTTTTCGGTATTAGGAGACTAGAAACGTGCATTTCCGTTTAAATCCCGAAATCAATTTTCCCCAGCATTATAACTTTCTGTATACTACATGTATTACTCTGTATATACATTACGCACACGAGAAAAGTGAAAATAATGTCGAGGCGGAAAACGCTGAGCTTCGGAGCTGACGGATCCGAATCGAGCCACGAAGAACCAGGCTTATTCTGGCTCGCTACTTCGCTTTCAGGCTCCCGTGCAACCTCCGTAAAGTTAGCCGGAAAAAATCCGGGATTTCAACCAAACTTGGTATTTTGTTTGCCCAGGTTTGCCCACCAACAATTTTTGTTTGCCCACCCCCAGAAAAAGTTACACACAAATCAAATTTTCGGGCCAAATACATGCTGGCCGAAAAAATCTGGGATTTACACCAAACTTAGTATATCGTTTGCACAGGTTTGCCCACCAATACTTTTCATTTGCCCACCCCCAGACAAAAAGAGTTACACGCAAAAAAAATTTTCGGGCCAAGTTAACGCTGACCGGAAATAATCTGGGATTTCAACCAAACTTAGTATATCGTTTGCCCAGGTTTGCCCACCAAAAATTTTCGTTTGCCCACCCACAGAAAACCACCAAAAATTTTCGTTTTGCTACCCAAACAAAAAACTTCCACGAAAACAATTTTCGTGGCAAATCCAATTTGACCAAAAAAATCAGGTATTTTAAATATTTTAGTAAATCGTTTGCCCAAGTTGCTATTTCCTAATAGAGTATTTGCGTTTACCCACAGAATATTTTCGTTTGCCGAGGCACAGAAATGGAATTAAAGGCAGAAGCGTTTATTTAACAGTGTCTCCGAGTTACGTTTTTGTTAATATAATCGATCCAGATACCACATACCCAAAAGAAACAATGATAATTTTCAGTATACTATTTCTCAATAGTGTATTGACGTTTGCCCAGTGACAATTTTCGTTTGCCCAAGCTCAGAAATGCAATTAAATGCAGAAGCGTTTATTAATCGGGACTCTGGCTTACGCTTCTGTTCATATAATCGGCCTGGCTAGCACTTACGCTGAAGTAATAATAATAATAATATTCAGTATACTATTTCGTAATAGTGTATTTTCGATTGCCCAGTGAAAATTTTCGTTTGCCCAGGCTCAGAAATGCATTTAAAGGCAGAAGAGTTTATTTACCGGTGCCTCCGACTAACGTTTTTGTTTATATAATCGACCCGGCTACCCCTTACACTGAAGGAACAATTATAATATTCAGTATACTATTTCGTAATAGTGTATATTCGTTTGCCCAGTGACAAGTTTCGTTTGCCCAGGCTCAGAAATGCATTTAAAGGCAGAAGCATTTATTTAACGGTGCCTACAACTAACGTATTTGTTTATATAATCGATCCGCTTAACCCTTTCACGGAAGGAACAATTATAATTTTCAGTATGCTATTTCTCAATAGTATATTATCGTTTCCACATTGACAATTTTCGTTTGCCCAGGCACAGAAATGCAATTAAATGCAGAAGCGTTTATTAATCGGGGCTCTGGCTTACGCTTCTGTTCATATAATCGGCCTGGCTACCACATACGCTAAAGTAACAATAATAATATTCAGTATACTATTTTGTAATAATGTATTTTCGATTGCCCAGGGAGAGTTTTCGTTTGCCCAGGCTCAGAAATTCATTTAAAGGCAGAAGCGTTTATTTACCGGTGGCCCCCACTAACGTTTTTGTTTATATAATCGACCCGGCTACCTCTTACTCTGCAGGAACAAGTATAATATTTAGTATACTATTTCGTAATAGTGTATTTTAAATTGCCCAGTGACAATTTTCGTATGCCCAGGCTGAGAAATGCATTTAAAGGCAGAAGCGTTTATTTACCGGTGCCTCCAACTAACGTTTTTGTTTATATAATCGTCCCGGCTAACCCTTACACTGAAGGAAAATTATTCCAACGTAATCCGTTCCGAATTTGTATAAATGGGCGCCAGGAAAAGATTACGCTAATACTATCATACAAGTCAACCTTCAACTCTAATTATAAATAAATTAGTTTCCGGCTACCTGGGTCGATGGGTTTCATAGAAATAATCACTATTGTATGCTAATAGATGATTATCAGATCTGCCATCTATACAGAGTGGTCGAGGAATCTGAAAAGCAAATATATTTCTATCTTGCTACTTCGTTACTAGAATTGGCTCAATGAGAATCATGTATTCATTTCACAAAACATGGAAATTTATTAAACAATTTTGGTACTTTATAATTCTACACAATATGAAAAAAAAACCTTGGTCATGACCTGTTCCAACCTTATAATGTAGTATTCGTCTTCGCGCGCTCTTGGACCATCTTCATTCTTCTCCGACGTCGCTGTCCTCAGGTCCAGATACCATCTTCTCTCTTCTTTTCTTGCAGAAGCACACTTCAATCACCGTTCATCACTGTTTCCGAAGTTAATAAAGTCTCGTTAATAAAATTCGTTCGCCAATTTACGAATTCCAAGTTCATCCCACGCGTATGCTGAATACTCAACGATCAATAAACTATCTGCTGTTAGCATTCCAGTCCAGTTACTGATAACTTCCCTAAGCCCTCAATGTCCTTCTAACTCGTTCACTTGAAATATTTTAAGTTTTACTGTCCACACATAGCATTCAAATTCAAAGTTCTACCAATATCTACTCCCCAGTAGATGCTTACAAGTCCCAAAAAACTCCTAACATTAATTATGCTCGATCCATTCAACACCACGGCATCAGTCAGAATGAATGCCTATCATACGTGTATTCTTTCAACCCTGCAAAGCTCGGTCCATCTTTTCGATTGTTTATTTACAGACAACACTTGATATACTTCCGTACCTAGCCAATCCCTAAATTTCTTACAAAATGAATTAGTCGTCTTCACGACTGTCACTGCTTTTTCGGCCAATCCCTGAATTCTATACAAAATGAACTAGCCGTCTCCGCGATTGTCACTGCAAGATTGTTGACCTTGACGACGACTCGCTTAACGTTGCTATGCTGGCATATTCACCTATATTTATCCCTATAATTTATGCTGTTTATAATAAATATTGTACCATATTATGTCTCACATATTGCTATGTCAC
>BLKR01017576.1:0-10541 GCA_011170035.1 Teleogryllus occipitalis
GCCCGCGCCCCTGCTATCGCCCCTGCCCTCGCCACTGCCCTCGCCTCTATCTCGACCCCCTAACTTCACTCCTGCCCTCGCACCTGCCCTCGCGCCTGCCCTGGCCTCTGTCCTCGCCACTGCCCTGGCCTCAGCCCTCGCTTCTGCCCTCGCCCCTATCCCCACCCCCTAACTTCGCTCCTGCCCTCACCCCATGCCCTCGCTCCTGCCCTCGCCCCTGCTATCGCGACTGCCCTCGCGCCTGCCCTCGCGCCAGCTCTCACCCTGCCCTCCCGACTGCCCTCGCCTCTGCTCTCGCCCCTGCCTTCGCCCCTGCCCTCGCCCCTGTCCTCGCACCTGTCCTCGCCCCTTCTCTCGTCCCTGCCCTCGCCCCTACCTTCAACCCTGCCCTCGCTCCTGCCCTCGCCCCTGCCCTCGCCCTTGCCCTCGTCCCTGCGCTCGCCCCTGCCCACGCCCCTGCCCTCGCACCTGCCCTCACCCCTGCCCTTACCCTCTCCCATAGCCCTTCTATTGACCATTCGTCTGCACTATTTACAGTTTTTGCAAAGCCCATCCAAACGTATCACTCATGTAGTTTTCTTTATTTGTTATGTTGTGGTCAAATTATTTGCCTTCAATAGTGCCCATTCGTTCGAGGTGCTCTTTTTGGGTTCGGTTCAATGCCATTCCTCGTAATGCACATCAATGCTTCTCGACCGATGTACGTTACCTTAGTACCCTCAATTCACTAGGCACTAATTTCGCCTTGTAATTTTACTGTCCTTGTTCCCCACATCTTAAATACTTTCGACAACCTTTTCTTTCGATGGATTGTTGCAGTTACTCCCTTTCTTCCAGCATTTAGTGCCTTCACTCAGTTCCACCTAATAGTCTCCCCTTCTTTGACCCAATTATCCACATCCCTCCCACGTCATCTCTCCTTCCCAATCTCCCTCAGTGAGCGCTGACGCTTCACTCTGTCCTTGCTAACTGTGTTGTGTTCGCTTCCCCTCACGCTTACTTATTTTGTGACTTCTAAGGGTATGTCACTTCCCATCATACCTGCGCCTTTCAACAATCCCGAATAACTTCCTTATTCTACGCCAGTTTCAAAACGCCTCTAACTTACAACCGCTAGCTCTGCCTGCCCCATAGAACCCACTTTCCTGTCCAAGCTGCCGCATCTCTGTCGACAGATTGATTTATTGATTATTTGGTGTTTCCGGACGTGACAACTACAGATGAAAATAATATCGTAAGTTTAGAGCATGTTATATCCGGTTGATGTCCCGCTGAAACATGAGATCCAGCGCCAACCTTCAAGGTTTCCCATCCAGGTATCTTCCCTTTAGTGGGTTATCGCAGAGTCGCTTCAGGCTAGTAGCTCCCGATTAATCTGCCAACTTGTCTGGTAGTTTAGTGTATGTGAGTGTGCACGGGTAGAGGAGAGGACAGCACAAGGGCGAGGAAGGAAAGATCGCGCGGGGTCAGTGGCCCGGTTGTTAAGGTAATACTCCGGCTTTCGTCTGGTTCTATCGGAGAAACCACAGAAAAGTGACCATCACAGCAGCAGACCGCTAAAACTATCATCCAGACAATGATCGAATTCGACCCAGGTATTTAGGTTGTGTTGAAAATTCACCTGCGACGGGGCTCGAACCCCACTCAGCGAGGTTTGGCAGAGGCAACCCGCCAGAGGTAACGGCAATGTTGGGTCTGAGCCATCGCATTCGATAATCTAATGATTCTTGTCCTTACCCTCTTTCACCTCCTCACCCCCTGCCCTTTCACTTCTCGTTCTCTCCACCCCCCCTTCGGCCTCACTGTTCTCGCGCGTCGCGTGCGGCCACAGGTGCTGCCCTAGGTAAACAGCTGAGCGGCGACGCCAGTCAGCCATCTGCCGCCGGAAGGTGTCATGCGTGTTAGAGGGGCGGCGCGCCCCCTCCCCGTGTAGCTCAGCTCCGCTGTTCCCTGCCCTGCTCGGCGCCGCCCCGTCTAATTGGATTCGCCGCGCGGCTCGGCGCGACGGGGCGCAGAGGGGGTGGGGCGAGATGGGGTGGGACAGGGCGGGGCGTGGCGGGGCGGAGCAGAGCGCGGCAAGACGAGGCGGGGTAGGGAAGGGAGTGGTGGGCGAAGCGGGACGGGCAGAGTGGGGCGGGGCGGAACGAGGCGGGCCGCGGAGGGACGGGGCGGGGTGGAGAAGGGGGTGACGGGCAAGGCGGGGCGGGACGGGCGGAGTGAGGCGGAGGGGGGCGGAGCTGGGCGGAGCGGGGCGGATCTGGGCGGAGCGGGATGGAGCGGGGCGCGGCGGGACGGGGCGAGGTAGGGAAGGGAGTGGCGGGCGGGGCGGAGTGGGGCGTGCAGGGGCGAGGCGGGAACGGCGAAGTGGGGCGAAGGGGGGCGGGACGGGGCGGAGCGGGGTGGAGTTGGGCGCACCGAGACAGAGTGGGACGCGGCGGGGCAGAGCGGGACGAAGCAGGGCGCGGCGGGGCGTGGAGGCGCGAGGCGGGGCGGGGAGGGGGGTTCAGGGCAGAGGGCGCGCCGAGCGGGAAGCGATATCATGGGATTACTTACGCTCCCCACTGCTCGCCCAAGGCTAACCGCCGTGCGGAAGGGAGCTTGTTCTTGCGGGCTGCTCCCGCAATTAGGATCTGCTCAATTCGCTCTTACGAGATTTTTGACACTCGCTTCCTGCTGCACTTGAAGGGGTCGGGCTCCACTTCGTTTGTGTCACGAAATGAAGATGTATAAAGATTACACGCTGAGAGGAAAAGTATCTGTAGCTCACAAGGTGGCATCGCAGTCACAATATAAGTATTTGTACGAAAAACTAGTGGTGCTAAAACAGTATGCACTTTCTCACCCGAAGTTTCACGCAAAATTACCCGAAAACTACTCAAATTTTCGAAAAATTTTACTTGACCTTATTTAAAAATCTATCTTTAAGGAACTGATTTTATTAAGGAAAAAATTTGTATCTTTAATATTTTAGTTGTAGGAGACCCCCCCCAAAAAAAGTTTAAATTTTTGCAATTTTCGAAAAATCAGGGTTTTCAGTGAACATGAGACCTGTACCATTCTCTGAAACGTCTTTCTCATCCAACAACAAAATTTAATCGAAAACGATGGAGGTATTTTTTTGAAAATTTAGAAAATGCCTCAGGGGCTTTGTGTAAAATATCCCCCACCAAAAAATTAAAACATCGGTTTTAAATTAAAGGGACCGCAACATAAACCAGATTGATTGTTAAATATCAAATTTGGAGAAAATCAGCTGGAAGGTGAAGCCGCTAGCGTTGTTCACAGACAGATGGACGGCCGGACGGTTTATGACACAAATTTAGAAATATTTATAGAGACAAATTTACAATTATTTTCTAGTGGATGGGAAGTTCGTGGATTGGCGTAAAGATTTTCCGAAAGCAAACATTTTGGAGAATTGATCAGTTCCAATGTCATTCATTTATTAGAAACTTTCATTCGATTTCCATTGTTTCCGTGGGGTGCGCGTTCAACAATAGCTTGCGCCTACTCGCTCCGCAGTGATCATGGAATACTTACAACTGATTATTTTCACAAAGCCATTTATTAAAAGAATAATGCCGTTGTACCGAAAACAAACCCGACTTCTTTGTGAAATGGAATGAACTAATCAATGTAATGACAACAAGTAGTTTGTTCTATTACGATATGAATACTATTTGATAAAATTTTGAACATTGGAAACTGAAGAAAATATTCAAGGAGCAATTAAAAACGCGAAGTAAGAAGACATCTCTTAATGGTGCTACATGTTGAATGCTTTTCATCGCCTTATTAATCGTGGCGGTCCAACGTACATCAACCAGGACCGTTTCCAGCGTCCTAACCCCGCGAAAGCCACTCGACCGCAAATCGGCAAAAATCGCCTACGAAGAATACGCAGCGGTCCGCTGCCCGGAAGAGGAACCACCCGCACTCCCCCCTCCCTTCCGTCACCCCCGTCCCCACCCACTCTCCGCGCCTTCGCGCCTGCCACGCACCACTTGGGTCTGTTGATTATCATGGGTCGGCAGCTACAATGGAACTCCAAAAGAACAACAGGACAGAGCCTGCGCCGGCGCCCGGCGCCGCCCACCCCGCTCGCTGTCCTCCCCGCGCTCGGTCCGCGCCCGTCGCCGCCGCCCCGTCCGCCCCCGCCGCCCAGAAAGAAGGGGAGCGTCATTTGGCTCCGGGCGATACAATCGGCCCCGCCGACGCCTATTGTTGAATCGGACGTCAGACGACGATGACAATAGCACGAGCAGCAGATAAAACTGCGGGAAGAAGCTCGCCGCTTTGTGTTCCCTTTGTGAGTCCGCGGCTGCCGAGGGCTGCGCGGCGGCGGAGGCGGTGGGGGCGGCGCGGGGGCGGCGCGGGGGCGGCGCGGGGGCGGCGCGGGGGCAGCGCGGGGTGGCGCGGTGGCGGCGCGGGGGCGGCGCGGGGGCGGCGCGGGGGCGGCGCGGGGGCGGCGCGGGGCCGGCGCGGGGGCGGCGAGAGTGTCGCGGGGGCGTCGGGAGCGTCGGACCTTCGGCGTCGCTGACAGCGGCGCAGCGCCGCGCGCCCGGGCCGTCGCCGCCGCCGCACCCTCGCTGCTAGCGCCGCCGGTGATAAGCGGCGGCGCCACAAAACAGATGTCATCGGGAATAAATATGTAGACAAGTGTGAGGGCGACGACAATCGAACACTGTCAGCGCGGCCGCCGCCCCCGCCGCGCCCCGGCGGCCTGTCTCTTTCATGGAGTCGGGCGATAGTGGCGCCCTCTGCCGTCGCTATCGTCGCCGCGCGCTCCTCTTTGTGATCTGCGCCGCTGGCAAGCAGTACATTAAAGGACTCAGTCAAACAGGTGAGACGGCGATAAGAGTTCATATTTGAACAGGAAGCTAGCAAAGGTCGGCGTTGAAACAATCGCCAAAAGGTGTCATAGGCCGGTCTTCTGTTAAGTGCGTCGGTCTGTTAAACGTGGCGATAATAGAACGTATTACCTTTGGGGCCATCTCAGGCGAAAAATCTTTTTGTGACAAGTGTAATTACATTTTCATTTGTAATTCAGTAAAAAAAAGTTCCTATATTTTTATAAATTTAGATACATTCTGTAGAAAAGATTTGACATAATTTTAGTTTTTTGAATTATGTAAATATTGATGTTTTCGATCGTTTGTTATGTGGGTATATTTATTGTATCTGTAATGTGGAGTATTAATACTTTACTCATTCAGAAACACGTTTTACAATAGATAAGAAGCTTTCTTATATGATAATCTTCATATTTATGAATTTCGTTGATTCGTTTTTGTACCGAATATCAAACAACAAGACAACATGACACAAGATTGATAAATTATTACCTTTAAACTGAGAAAATGGTAAAATGTATGGTGCAATAAATCAACCAGAAAAGTCTAAGACATAGTTACATAAATGTAAGTGTATAAATGAAAATAAAATTTTAGAATTTCAGAACAGTAAATTTTATTTCATGTTTTATTATGAAATGACCCAATTACAGACTAGCCTTTGATTAATTGATTTCTTAAAACTAGTGGTCGTATCATAAAAAGTTAAATGAAATTTGAAGCATCACATTTTGAAATATTTCATTTATCTTTCTAAATTTTGTAAAATTGGAAATATATTTATGGCTTTCTATTCAATGTTAGTTCTTTGATAAGGCGTTCAAACAACAATAACAACAACAACACACAAACATTTATTTGAAACCTGTAATCCCCAACTCACGATTGAGATGAATTTCAATGCTACGCCTTGAACTAGATACACTAGACTCGTGATTACCCGATTCGATGTAAACTGAGATTCCAGGATGATAATTGCAGTCACCAGAAATACAATTACAAAATAACAATTAAAAAGGTAAAAGAGCGATACTATAGTCTACTTCATCAAGATAATTTGGGTCTTTCCCGAATTTTATAATATCGAATTCGCTCGTCAAACAGTGTTTGTTCTTTGACATTGTCACTCGGTTTTAGGTATATCTCTGTTACTATAAAAAAATCATTTGTTGATTTATGTTGGATTCCAAAATATATATTTTTGTTTTTGAAATGAATTGATTATCTGAGATTTATGGTAATCATGGTTGGTATCATTCCCATTTCTTTTGTAAACTCGCACCTCTGTTATAATTTGTACAGTTGTTGTGACTGGGGGATCGGAAATAATGATTATACTTGAATTATGAATGATACTTGATTACTTTCAGATTTAGTTGTCGAGTGTATGGGAGGTTACGTCAGATGTACCGCAAGCTCTCCTTATAAGGGTCAAGCTAGCACAGAAAGTTAGCACCATCATATAAAACTCATTTGCATATTTGGTACATTGGTACTCATTTATTACTAATTTATTTTCCCATAGTAAACATTTGGTGCTATTATTTCAACAATTATTCTAGTTATGTTGGCATGACAGTCATACGTACACCTAGAAAGTGAAAATGGACACAATCAAATAAAAGCAAAAGGGAAATTAAGTATTCATTTCTTTCGAATATAACTAGACTTATTGTTGAAACAACAGTAGTAAAAATTCACTGTTGGGTTAGATTGTAAATTAGTAATAAATGTACTAATTTTTCAATTGGTTTTATTTGTTCCTACTTTCTACTATAAGTACACGAAGTCAGTAAGTACACGTAGTCTTGCATGCATAATTCTTCTCAATGATTTGGCAGTAAATTTGGTTTTAGGGAAGACAGAAGAGCGCAAATGGCTTTACAGAGCCATCTGTAAATAAGGAAATGCAATCATTCTTATAAAATTTGTTTTTTTTTGAAGCTGCAAAATAGCTTGTTTTTGAGAGAGCAACAGAGTTTTGGGAGAGCAACAGAGGATGATTCGGGTTGACAAAAAGACTCCTGCCGCCTTTTCTCTTTTGCCACAAGGGAAAATTCTGAAAGACCATTATTTAAGAACTATTAGTTTATTTCAACGTAAGAATTATTGAGTATTGAAGTTATCAGTGTTACCTCGTCTAGGCGAAAAGATGATCTTTTTGTTGTAATTCGGGCGTAATACAATGTCACGCAAGGCCCGCGTCAAAACACCTCTGTTCACGGAGTCTGCACTGCCGTAACCAATCGTCAAAATCTAATTTTTCAATGCAGAAAAGATGTGAATTACTTAGTCTTTTTACTGACGGGGCGATCCTAAGTGAAACCGTTCGGCTGAAGATTCTCAAACAATTGACTTTCGTGGCGTCTTATTTGGAAATGCATCTGTTTCTCAGAAATTGTTAACAATACGAAATGCTGCCTCTCGCTGGTTCCCACTAGCTGGCTCAATCTCGCGAGCGTCTTTGAAAGCAGTTCAAACACTTGAAAGCAGTTTGTCATGCTAAAGAGTTTCATACGAAAGACGACTTGCCCTGCTCCCTGGAAGCCTGCCCGCGGTTTTTACGAAAAAATATTGTAAATCCAACGCGGGACGTTTAAAATGTATACTAGTTACTGTTAATTAGCGCCAAGGACTGAATTCCTGAATGACTGAATGCCATATACGGTGCCAAATTTGAATTAATTTTGGCCGCCTATGTGCCAACAAGGTTTATGTTTGGAATGTTTTGAAGTTACTATACTCGTGAATGACAGTACTTCATTTCCATTTCTCAAATAATTATTTTATTATGTTTCTTCTTTTCATTTAAATAAGTGTTGTATGATTTTATTTTTAGAAAATATATTGTTCTTTTTATTATCAAATAACATTTTCGGACGTTTACAGATTTTGTAGAAAATGATTATGTAACTGCCCAGCATGTCCATATGGACACAGTTTTTTTCGAAAAAAAAAATACAAATAATTTCGTCAAAATATATTTTTAATATAATTTATGGATATTTCATGACGATATGTAACATAAAAATTAAATTTTTTGAAAAAAATAATTCGGGCAGTTAAGGGTTAAAGCTTTTTATTTAATATTTTTTAAAACTTATATTTAAGGATTATTTTTATTTATTTAAAGTTTACTAATGTTTATTTAGTAGAAAAAAGTGAAAACACTACCTGGACATTTCGCAAAATGTGTATTATCTGATTGGATAATTAAAAAATTATATAGACTTTATACATCAAAAATGAAAACTCGATTTTGATGATTCTCACTCTTGACCACATTGGTCTGAAGAATGTTAAATTTATGAATATCAGAAAACCATTATAGTTTTTATTATGATGGTGATTTTTCGTTAATAAATAAAATATATACCACATAAAACCATCGAACGTAAAACGACGATGTTAAAGAACATCGACTTCAAAAGATCGATGATACATCCATCTATGATGTTATAAAAACCTCTATATTTTCAAAACATCGACATCAGCGTCGCATCCTTTTTCTCATCCCTCTCCTTCTCTTCAAACAGGGACCGGAAGAGGTTGCTCATTGCATCAAATGAAATCACTACCTCTGACCGGGAGGTCTTAGGTTCGAGTCCCGATTGTGGACAGATTTTCGACACTAGCTTTTCAGCTAGGTCGAATTCAGTCGCTGTCTGGAGGAAAGTTCTAGAGGCCGGCTGCTCTCGTCGGTAGTTTTCCGTGGTTTCTCCGATCAACACCAGGCAAATGCAGAAGCAGCACCTTAACAAACGGGCCATGGACCGCGCGCGATCTTTCCTTCCTGTTCCTTGTCGTATCCACACCCCTTACACACACTTACACTAACATGCACTACACTATCACAGATGTCGGGAGACCGGTCGGGAGCTTAGAGCTTGTCCCGGCTGAGGTGGGGCCCCGCTGGTGGGAGATACCTGATTGAGGGGAAAACCTCGCTACCCGATGGTAGATCGGTGCCGGATCTTGCCATCCAGCGGGGGAAGATTACCGCCACCTCTCGAGGAAAACATGCACTACATTAACGGGACTAATGATCTAAGCTGTTGATGCGTGCGGAATAACTAACAACCAACCAACCGAACAGGATCGTCAGTGGAGGGTACGTCCACACTTTTCTTTTCAACCGAACTGCGATGCCCCTGCACCGCGATCGGCAGATCAAAAGAAAAGAAATATTCAGCCGATTACCTATTCGACCCTTTTCAATGTGCGCAGAAATTGAAAGGAAACCAGGCAACCTTTGGCCACTTGAGAGGTGTCTGTAGTTTTGTTAGGTACCCAGAGACTCAGAAAAAAACCCAGAACAATGAAACACTTTCGATTTTGACTAAAATGCAAATACTTGATGTTTTTATTCCAACTCTTCTCATGTATGTAGTACGTACTGACTGAATTATTACACTCAGTGCATCACTACTTACAAAACTGCTGACATCACATCACAGCCAGACTCCAATGAAGTGCCCGCACGCCATTAAATGGTTGCTATTCACATGTTGCGTTATGGGTCAGTAAATTTTTTGATATTCTTGTAAAGACCTCTTATCGTATGAATACTGTACCATTTTATTTCAGTATTTGTGAAGACTGTTTTTATTAACATATTTAATTTATTTCATTGTTTTACGAGAGTGTTTTATCTCTTTTGAGCAGTGTGCGTCTTACTTTTTGGAAAATCATTTTGTATGATTTTGTCCAGATGAATTTTGCTGCTACAGGCCCCTAGTATGATATTCATTTAATTGTCAATTACAAATTCATGTATTGACATTGGCAGTGAAAAATTTTAATGTTGCTTCCTTTTTAGACTCGTTTACTAATGATTCACTTTTTTCTTCCTTCTCTTCTTACCGCTGGCACTTTAACATGACCTATTTGAATAATTCCGACACGTCAATTACTTCATGTTCCTGAATATATAGAATGAATATTTGTTATAAAAATAGCTTTCGGTAACGGTACTCTTACATAAGGAAGAGGTCGTGGCTACATCAACTTCTAAAGATATTCGTAAACTTTCTGAATGTTTACGACAACATCTTCGATTTGTGACCATACGTCAAGCGGTGCGTCAGCGATAACGGCCCCTGCAAAGAGCTATGCGCTATTGAAGCGCCGCAATGGATGGCCGCTGTCGTTACGGCGCCGGCGTCGCGGCGCCTTCGGACCACGTGGGTCGTCTGGAAGCCACTTGTCTACCTGGGGAAGTCCCCGGCGTCGGAGCCTCCGACCACCACCGCCGCTTGCAAAGACAGCGTAACAAGGGATCGCCAATGAAATGTAAGATGAAGTAAGATGTAAGATAAAGTAAAATGTAATGTATGATAAAGTAAAATGAAATGCAAGATGAAGTAAGATGTAAGATAGAGTAAAATGTAATGTACGATAAAGTAAAATGAAATGTAAGATGAAGTAAGATGTAAGATAAAGTAAAATGTAATGTACGATAAAGTAAAATGAAATGTAAGATGAAGTAAGATGTAAGATAAAGTAAAATGTAATGTACGATAAAGTAAAATGAAATGTAAGATGAAGTAAGATGTAAGATAAAGTAAAATGTAATGTACGATAAAGTAAAATGAAATGTAAGATGAAGTGAAATGTAAGATAATGTAAGATGAAATAAGATGGAGGCAGAAGTTACAACATGAATTGTTTATTCTGTTAACAGACATT
>BLKR01017577.1:0-10537 GCA_011170035.1 Teleogryllus occipitalis
CAATGTGACCACGCCGGCAGTCGCTTCCCGCCAACACAAGAGATGGCGTGGTTCCCTGACCCACATCCCCTGTGGATGCTCAGCCTCTTCAACCGCCAGCCCCCACCCCACCCCCCGCTCCCCCCTCGAGGGAGGGGGGGGGAACCGGTCCGGGGGTGCGTTCCCGTGACGTCACGCTCCCACGGTCGAGCCCCCCCTCCCCCAGGCCTCAAGGCCATGACGCGCCGTGGGAGCCGGGTAGGGCGAGTGACGGTTGCTGCCCGTGCAGGTGCTGCCACCAGCGCTCTACCCCGACTCCACCCCGGTCACGTCTTCGGCTCCATTCCTGAATACGTAGTTTGATGTTTTCGTAGTACTGTACTGTTATGTCGCCTTATAACGAAGACCGACACAGACAGAGGGACGGACAGACACAGACAGAGGGACGGACAGACACAGACACAGACAGACGGACAGACACAGACAGACACATTCCATTAACAACTATTCAAATAATTGTGTTGGAACGAAGTCGTATAAATAAACTTATTCCAAGAAATTACAATTTTTGTTTGTATGATATTTTTCTAAGAAGATGGCATAAAGAAAAGTATTGAACGTCACACTACCGATAACACACAGTAAAAAGACGGTTGTCTGCAGTTTATCAGCCTAATGGCGTTTAAACTTTTAAAAACGATATTATGAGGAAAAAACGATGATTCCAGTCAATAAAGTATATAAAGCAGACGTTTCGGCCTAAATTGTAAGGCCCTCTTCAGTGTCTGAGAGGTCAACACACCAATCAGTTACAATCTTACATAATATTACTAGTATAAAACAATTAAAACAAAATCATTGAGAAAAAGACCTAGTACCTGTAAGTTGCTTAGTGTCGAGATATCATATATAACCAGGTTCTTCTGATCTTAACCAATGGTGGTCTGAAGGACCATATTAAAGAGGCGTAGAGAATTGTTTATCTTGAAAGATCTTCCAAGATAAACAATTGCATTTCTTTATGCCTCTTTAATATGAATTCCGGAATAGAACTGAAATGTAATTTCTGGCAATAAGTTTATTTATACTTGTTTACTTACAACTCATTTGTGTCAATGGTTCTGAACATATCCCGGCCCTTGAAAGAGAGTCTCGTCGTTCCTCTGGTTCCATCAAGTCGATAGTAACGCTCAGAAAAACGAAAAGTATTGAACTACCCACAGTTTATAGCCCAAATAGCAGACTTGGTGGGTTGTAATAGAAAGCTTGTCAATGTTCGCGGATTACAATTCATCTTCTTCTGTTATTTGCCGTTTCTCGACCCAATGACGTTAATATCTATTTTATGCAACGAACACAAGTAGATATAAGAATACTACAATTTACAGTAATAATTTTACCTGTGGCTGTGGTTACCAAATACCCTCATTTCCTGGGCACTGTCTTCGAATTTAGTACAAATCCGTCCTCGTTTAAAACGTCTCGTAATTGCATTTAATAATTCCCTAAACATTTGAAAACTTTTTAGACTAATAGTACGACTAAATAAGACTAATTAATGACTATAACAATATAATAATACTATAAACAAGACTAAATAATAAATCTTGTCACCATCTATATAGGAGTAATAACAATTATTAATTTACTCTGTAAACAATGTCTCCGTATGCAGTGAAAACAATTTCGTAATGTCTTGATTGCGCTGAACAATCGGCATTGATCTTCGATGTCGTTGATACGATTCTGATGCCTTGTCATTGTGTGTCATCGATCCAGATACTACGATAATGATACGCCAAAATGGATAATGCTTGCGCATAACTGACCGAGCTAATATGGTACCACATTGAAACTATTTGCATTGCCTTATTGAAATGTTATGTATACCTATTACCATTTCGTTCTATGAATTATTTATCTAGCCCAATTGTCTTAAGGGAAGAAACGGAACCTCTTGTGTTTCACATTGTACTTGAGTGGTAATTTTTTCAGTCTTCCGGCATGGAAACTTGTACTTGTCTTCACTGTTTATAGATCGGAAATTATTACTTTATTTATCACAAATAACCGCCAGTTCACCGCCAGTTTTGGCGCATTTACATCTTATAAGGTGAATTGGGCTTTGCAAGTACAATAAGCTACATAGGAAGAAACTATTCCATATGATTATGGCGGTCCATGGAAATTTGGAATCTTTAGATTTTGGACGAGAATAACGTTTGTATCAGATAAAATAAAAAACCGAGAGAGTCTTATACGCTAGGGGAGGGGGACTACATTCAAAAACTTTCGGTAAATATCATTGATGTGGCATCCTTGAATAACACTTTAACTTTGTTAGTGCACGGAGAAAACGTGCTACTTATTTTCACCCGATAAAGAAAATAGCTTTCTGTTAGCTGGAGCTTCTGTTGCAATTCTTGCATTGACAAACGTGCATTTGGTAAAAATAGATATGAAGGTGGATGAAAAGATGGTAAATATTGCAACGAAACGTAAATTTTGAAAAAAAAAAAAATTGTATTGCTAGTTACAGTGTCGGTGGAAGGGTAGTTGAAAACATTGTCAGGCTTACACTACCTAAAAGTACCAGAATATGATGGTGGTTGAGAACATTGGCTGGCTTACATTTAATGAAAGTATAGAAATATGACGGTGTCTAAAAACATTGACAGGCCTACACTTGCTAAAAGTACCAGAATATGACGGTGGTTGAAAACATTGTCGGGCCTACACTAGCTAAAAGTACCAAAACATGTCGGTGGTTGAAAACATTGACGGGCTTACACTTGGTAAAAGTATAGAAATGTGACGGTGGCTGAAAACATTGTCAGGCCTACA
Organism: Teleogryllus occipitalis; assembly: GCA_011170035.1. Taxonomy (NCBI): domain Eukaryota; kingdom Metazoa; phylum Arthropoda; class Insecta; order Orthoptera; family Gryllidae; genus Teleogryllus; species Teleogryllus occipitalis. The sequence goes on from BLKR01017577.1 coordinate 2,824, forward strand.
CTTGCGAAAATTATCATAATACGACGGTGGCTGAAAATATGGAGAATATTGTTACCTCGAAAAGTGGCTCTTGGAAAATTCCAAGGTGTGATGAGTTGCCGTCGGGTTGGCAAGCCCGCCTGGGCGCAGGTTGTTCGCCTTTAAGCCCATGGCGCGCGCTCTTTCGTGGAGATGAATTAAAGAGCAGTTCTCTTGGGAACCGACGCGCGGCTCGCTTCTTTTGTTTCCTCAGGGAACCGGCCGGCGGCGGCGGGGGCGCTGCGCCCCCTACAATGTTACGCCGTTCTCATAGCGCGCGTCGTAATTGCAACACGCGCTGTTGCGTGGGAGCTCAGTCGTCGCTTGCGCAACTCTCCAGCACGCCAAGGGCCACACGGCCAGTGAAGGGCGGGTGAAATCCGTACCGGGAGGGGTGCCTCAGGGTATCAACTGAAGGCACTGTAGCGCCTCTGACCGGGAGGTCCTAGGGTTCCACTCCCCACGGTGGCAGCATTTTCTATATTAACTCTACCGGGAGAGGTGGCTCAGGGCATCTACTGATGTCACTGCAGCGCCTCTGGCCGGGAGGTCCTGGTGTTCCGAGTCCCGACGGTCGCGAGATTTTCGACACTTAATACGTCGGATTCACCCGGTGACTGGAGGAGAATTCTAGCGGCCGGCTGCTCTGATGGATGGTTTTCCGTGATTTCTCGGTTCAATGCCGGGCGAATGCCGGAGCAGGGACCTAACAAACAGGCCACGGACCGCGCGTGATCTTTACTTCCTCTTCCTTTACCTACCCTCGCCCTTTTCTTATACACACACGTGCCCTACACTACCCCACATGTCGCGAGACCTGAGCTTATCGCGGCTGAGGCAGGAGCCCGCTGATAGGAGATACGGTTGGGGAAAAAAAGCCTCTAGACGACATTAGGTTGGCGCTGGATCTCGCCCTTCAGCGGGGCAAGATCGCTGCTACTTCCCGGGAAAAAAATATGCTCAACACTTAACAGGACTAATGACCTTAGCAGTTGGCGCGTCCCGTATCACTAGTAATAAATCAATCAATTGTAAAATCCTGTTTTATACGGTCATTTTTCATCATTTTTATGTTCAAAAATGAGATGGAAAAGAGATGTTCGTTTCGATGTGGTTTTGTTTCGGCATCAAAACAGGATGAACTAGATCTAGCGTTTTACATTATCATTTCGTTTTCTGTGCGTAATCGTGATAAAAATATTTCCTCTGAATGTCGCAAAAAGTAGTGTAGATCAAACTATTGAAAATCTCATTTGTGTTGAGGAATACAGTTAGGTTATTTTAGGACCTAGCTCGGAACGAGGAGACATTAGAACAAAGTATTTGTTTATTTCTCAAAACACTAATCACTTGATATTACTATTCAGTTCATTAGAATGCTTTCAAAACTGCACAAATGGAATTAATAGAACCACATGCAAACGATGAAACGTTCCAGAAAGTGGCGCCAGGAGCGCAGTAGTCAAACTGCATGGAATCAGTACCGAAAAATTACTTACGTCATTCTTCTTCACGGATTACAACCGGTTTGTTCGGTAATTTTTCACTACTGATGAAAAATTACAAAAAACTGACCGTGCAGAACAGGTTTAATGTCCTAAACAGTATCCAATTTGATAATATATTAAATTATGTGCGATCGATGTGAGTACTAAATTGAAATTAGTAAATAACCTGCATTCATCAAAACCTGTCTGGCAAATTTTATCAATGAATTTGAACTCTGGCATTATTAAAATAACATTAATGATTGAAGTTAATATTATTTTATAATTTATGTGACTCCACGCTACTTTTCTACACTTCATTTCACCATATTTTCCTCCCCACTCTACGACATTCCTTCTACAGAAGTCCGACATTGATGAGTGATTTTAAATAACGATAATGGCGACGATCCAGCGTGGGGTTGTGCGGTGCGGTGGAAAAGTGGAAGGCGCAGAGCCGCTATCGTGGACTGGAGATAGGCGTCGTATCTAATCGTTGCCGCCGTATCTGACGCCAGCCAGGCGCTGGAGGCGTTTGGCCCGTGGAGCCAGTGCATCTTCCATCGCGGACACTTCCGCCTTCGACTACTCACAAGGAGTGCCTGGCTGTTGAGCTGTGTCATACGAGGTCACGGAGAGAGGTTTTGGTATACATATAAAGACATACCTGAATATAAAACACCAGTGCCTACTAGTAGTTTGAAAAAAATCTGAGAAATTTCCCTGATTTGAAGCGGCCGTATTTACTCATAAAAACCGGCTATGGTCAGTTAAATATAGTCGAGTTAAAATCCCTAATCCCTGAACGATAAAACTCCCGGTCATCCCGAAAATGGACTATCTAAAAAAAGAAGTGAATGAAGTTCTTGTATGTTCTGAGCATGTAATTTCTGTAATAATATCGGGGGGTATTGCGTTTAGGAATAAATAAATAAGATAAAGGAAAGAAAATGCTCGTAAAGATTCCCCGATACCAAATCCTAAAACTTCCATTTTACCGACCTTCCTGAAAGCGGGTAACCTAAAACAGGTAAATGTCCCTTATTTGTAATGCAAGTGATTACGGGACTAGTGATTGAAGTTTACTATAACCGAGGGTTCACTATAACCGATTGATGGATTGATTTTTTCGTGTTTCCGGGCGCGTCAACTGCTTCGGTCATTAGTCCCGTTAGTGTAGTGCATGTGTTTTCTCGGGAGATGCCGGTGATCTTCCCCCGCTGGATGTCGAGATCCAGCGCCGACCTACCGTCGGCTAGTGGAGTTTTCGCCTAACCAGGACTCTCCCACTAGCGGCGCACCGCCCCAGCCGGGACAAGCTCTAAGCTCCCGACCGGTCCCCCGAAATATGTTGTAGTGTAGCGCATGTTAGTGTAAGTGTGTGTGTAAGGAGAGAGGATAGGAAAAGAAAGAGGAAGGACAGATCGCTCGCGGTCCGTGGCCCGTTCGTTAGGGTACTGCCCAGGCATTCTCCTGGTGTTGATCGGAGAAACCACGGAAAACTACCGATCAGAGCAGCCGGCCGCTAGAATTCTCCTCCAGACAGCGATTGAATTCGACCTATCTGAAAAGCTAGTGTCAAAAATCCTGCCGCCGTGAGGACCTCCCGGTCAGAGGCGCTGCAGTGACATCAGTTGATGCACTGAGCTACCGCTCCCGGTACTATAACCGAGGATTCACTGTAACCGAGGGTTCACTATAACCGAGGGTTCACTATAACCGGTGTCGAATATATATTGTCTTCCTAAATAAATAGTGCACTTCGTATAGTTAATAATAAGCACGTAGTTGATGGGACTTAACAAATCCATAAATACAGAAGTCGGGGAAAAGCAAGGCAAAACAAAGAACCCAAGATGCGACGTGGAGTGGAGTGTGGCGTCGGCGGCAGCGGCGTGTGACGTAAGCGCTCCCAGTGGCGTGGCTGGGCTTCGCGTCGTCGACGACGACGAGGACGACGGCGGCGGCGGCGCCAACATGGCGGCGCCGCGCCCGGGCACGCCACGCCACGCCGCTCGGCGGCCGGCCGGCGCATCGGCTTGCGCATCCGGCGGGAGGGCCGGCCGGCCGGCCGGTTCCCGCGCTCCGCCCCCCTCCCCCACTCCACCCCCCTTCTTCTCGCTCCGCCTCGCGTCGGGGGAGAGGCGGCGCAGAAGGTCGTTTGGCGGCGTTGACGTCACGGCGGCGTTGCCAGCTCTGCTACCGCCTCGCCGCGCACACACCACACACACTGCCACGAATACGCTCGAAACGCGGTCCAAACAGACAGTTGAAAGTGCGGGAGCGGGATTTTTCTTCCGAAGCACGGTGGCCGCTTCCAATCCAAAGTGACCTGAGTTTCGTCTCGTGAAATAAAGTAACCGTTCGATTCGAAACCGGGAGAAATAAAGGAATTTCATTGCTCTGAAATAGTCGGGGGAATTTGTGGGAGATTCGGTGAAAATCAACGGAAATACGAGATATGATTATAAAGATAGATGTTTTATTTATTCACGGGTTCTTGTGTATAAAATACATTTTCCTGTTCCTGTTTTTTTCAAATGCACAATGGCTTTTAAATCTATCCGTAATATCGGCATCGGAACTTTTTAATCTTATTTTTCAATCTTAAAACTAGATATTATTCCTGAAAATAATCGCATTATTTTTTGTTCAATTTTTATTTGTGGAATTATTTTTTTTAAAATTGTACTTCATTACGGTGAAGTCACAGCCGACAAATTAGTTTCAGGCTAGTTTTAATATATGCTTTAAATAGTGTGAAATACTATAGAAATCTCATCAGTGATACATTTTAATAACATAACATTATAAAGAACACAGTCAGTATATTCTTCACCAAGAATATCAATAAATTTGTTCTAAAACCCTATACGTAAATAGAAAATATTTAGTTGGGGGTGGTCTTTTCCTTGGAGCTTTACTGTCGCATGAGGCCAGCTGTGCTGTAAGCAGTGTCTGATTGTATGAGTATGTGGTCGTTATACGCAGTTTGTTAGCAATCGGACTAATACAATCAAATATTTGCAATTTTCAGTCAAAAACGAGTGTTTCATTACTTTCGGATTTTCCCCGAGCTCCCGGGTATTTAAAAAAAACGCAGTCTGCCCTATAACACTAACAAAACTTCGGTCCCGGCAAGGGATTACGGTAATTCATAATATTTAAATTACGGTAATTCATATATATAAATTCATAATATTCGGATGATACGAATTTTCGTAACACAAATTCTGAATATTTCACAACCCTTGGAATTCGTGTTCACGAGGGTTACTTGCATAATTTTCCAATTTCGGGCTGTAGCTTCGGCGTTTCGTGGCACAGTGCGCATGCCGCCATGTTGGCGCGGCGACGTAGCGCGGTGCAGCGGTTCGGCACGGCACGGCGCGGCGCGGCGCGGAACGAGTAGTCGTGGCGGCTCGGTCGGCGCGTAGCTGGGTGGGGTGGGGGGAGGTAGCGGACGCCGGCGGCGTCATGGCCGCAGCTCCGGCGTGCAGTCAGCGCTGCGTGCTCCCATTGGAGCAGCCAAGCAACTATTACACGTTTCTCTTCTAACAAGTAGAGTTAACATCCACTGCATACTTGGGTTTTCGCAACGTGGCGGGTGACATTAGGTCATTTTTTACACCTCTTGCCATACAAAATGAATCTTTATAACAATGATAACCACTTATTTGAGCCCCGTTGAGAAGGACGTTTGCGAATTAATGAAAAATATTCATTTTTGTAAGGCCGGAGGTGTAAAAATGACCTAATGTCATCCGCCACGTTACGAAAACACAAGTGTAGAAAGAATGTCAGCGCTTGGCGACACACACTAGTACCTGTTTCGACATTCGGTGATTTTTGTACATTTTCGGTTTGCTCTGAAGAAGGCCACGAAACATTACAATTTATATCTGCAGTTTTGAAAACCTTTTAGTACGTTTTATAGAGTAGCTGATTCACGAGGCTTGGTCAATGGAATGTAGTTCGATTTAATTGTTTGCCCACGTTTCGGAAAATTGATTTGCATCCTCAAGGCTGTACAAGAATAAGATCAGAACTACGACTAGTTAATTTTTATTAAAACTTTTGTAATTTTCTCCACTCAGTTTTTGTTATCTCAAAAGTATTATTCTTCAAGTAAGAGTTTTCTTTCCCAAGAAAATAGAAAGTACGTTTTCCAGTAAATAAATTTTTTATTTTATTACAGATGAATCGAGAGTAACGTTGAAATCAACAACCGGAGTTCCAAAACGTGGGACCTCGGAATATTTCTGTCGAAAAATATTGCAAATATCTTTAAAACCACGTGTGTTGTGTAAGAATATAATGGTTTAAAGCCATTGTGAAGAAAAAAAAGTATTACTCTGGACAAACAGAAGAAAAACTAGTGCGTAAATGTAGACAAATAGATATTACGGGCTTTGTGAGAACGTATCTCCTCTATGTAGTAGTTTTGAAGTGCATTCATAATTAATACAATTTTTTTCGGGTAAAAGGAGTTAAGATATAAAAAAGTACGTTTGTAGAAAGGTGGAAATAAAATTTCGGGTTACCATTGAAAATTAGAAAACATTTCAATAATAAAAATAACTTCAATCCTTTCAAAAGTAGATTTTTCGTATGAATTGTAGATTTATGTCAGGAATAACCTCGCAAGCAAATTAACTCTACCTCTACAAATAACGACTAAACCCCTGTGCCGCTCTCACTATTGAATTTCGAAAAACCTACCGAATAGAAAAGTTTTTGCCGTCAAACCGCAGGTGTCCTTATGACCACTGGTGGATCAAGGGGAGTGGGGCATCCCCCCCAGAAAAAAGGTCTATTAGAAATACCTTTGTCACCTTTTATACTTGCCAAAATTAATTTAAATGTTTATTTAAGTTATAGTTATGTAATTGTTTAAAAATAATATTGTGTAGTATAAACAATACTACACAAATATAGAATGTAATAACATATACGTTTCTTGTTTTACAAAAATTATGATTTCTCCCCTCCCCGAGGATGGATCCAGCCGATCATTTTTGGGGGAGAGTATCGTAGATTTTTGTTAAATAATAAACATTTGTTATTATATTGTGTATTACTTGTTTACTGTAGATATGATACTAAACAATATTATTATTACTTAATTCGAACATAAAAAATATTTAAATCAATTTTGCCAAATAAAGGAAGGTAACGAAAACTCTAGGCCTCTAACTGATGTCACTGCAGCGCCTGTGACCGGGAGGTCCTAGGTTCGAGTCCTAACGGCGGCAGGATTTTTTACACGAGCTTTTCAGCGAGGTCGAATTCAGTCGCTGTCTGGAGGAGAATTCTTGCGGCCGGCTGCTCTGGTAGAGGATTTTCAGTGGTTTCTCCGATCAACACCAGGCGAATGCCGGAGCAGTACCCTAACAAACGGGCCACGTACCGCGCGAGATCTTTCCTTCCTCTTCCTTGTCCTATCCTCTCCTCCTTACACACACACACACACTTACACTAACATGCACTACACTACCACATATTTCGGGAGACCGGTCGGGAGCTTAGAGCTTATCCCGGCTGGGGCGGTGCCCCGCTGGTGGGAGAGTCCTGGTTGGGGGAAACCCCACTAGCCGACGGTAGGTCGGCGCGGGATCTGGCCATCCAGACGTTAAAGACCACCGCCACCTCCCGAGAAAAAACATGCACGACAATAACGGGACTAATGACCAAAGCAGTTGACGCGCCCGGGAACACGAAGAAATCAATAAATCAATCAATCTCTAGGCCTCTGAAGGCCTCTCCTGGATCCGTGATTGCCCGATGACGGCTGGATGGGCTCCTGCTTGCATCGACGGCCGACGTAGGCAGCTTCGGGCTCGTTAAGCCCCTTATCGCCGGGCGCGCCGTGCGTACGTTGGGGAATGTGACCTCTTGTCGTGGGCGGCCGGCCATTCGCTATGTTATCGCCCGGACGGGTGGAATGACTCAGGTCCATCGCTGATTCGCTCTTTATTTATGACCGGTGTGAGCGATTTGTACACACTCTTTGATGCCGAACCGAGCTTGTCATTTAACATAACTATAAGAAACTAGTGGTGCTACATCGCATACTTTCTCGCATAATTTCTGAATCTGCAATTTTCGAAAATCGAGAGAGTTCAATGAAAATGAGACCCGCGCTATTCCCTTAAGTGTCCTCTTTTCTATCTGTGGAAGAAAGTGTAGAAAAAAACTGGAGCGTTTTT
>BLKR01017578.1:0-10535 GCA_011170035.1 Teleogryllus occipitalis
TTGATAGAAAATATATTAAGTTCCTTTCTTATATCTTCGTTTTTTATTTTGTCCATTAGGGTGCAGCGTTTTACTCTCCGGAGGAATTTCATTTCCGAGGCTTGTATCTTCATTTTATCTTGTTTTCTTAATGTCCATGATTCACACCCGTAAAGCAGTTGTGGTACTGCCATGACTTTATAAAATTTTAACAGTGTCTCTTTTCTGGTCTTATTGCGAAGATACTTGTTTATTGTTCCACAAGTATGTTGGAAACGTTGTAATTTTGTTTTCATATCATCACTGTAATCGTATGTGATATCACAGCCCAAATAATTGAAATGTTTCACTTGCTCTATTACTTTGTCTTCTATTATTATTTTAGTTCTGATAGGATACTTGCCTCTGAATGCCATCACTTTAGTTTTAGAGACAGATATTGAGAGACAATATGATTTGCATATTCTATTTAGCTGGTACAAGGACTTTTGCAGACTTATTTCGTTCTCTTCTATAATTATATGATCGTCAGCATACAGAAGTGATTGTAGAGGTGTATTTGGATTTATCCAAATACTTGGTTCATTTAAAATTTTCCATTCTCTTAGAATGTTGTCAATATAAATATTAAACAATGTGGGGGACAAGCTACACCCTTGTCGTACCCCTCTGTTTACTTCTAACTCTTCTAACATTTTGTTCTGAACTTGTAAATTAATGCTTGTGTTGTGATAGAGGGATTTAATAACTTCTATCAAGTGGAAAGGATAGCCCCTTTTTCGAAGAATCTGCCAGAGAAGTTCACGATTAACTCTATCAAACGCTTTTTCATAATCTATAAAAGCTATGTGGGTCTCTAAATTGAACTCTCGTCTCTTTTCTATTATTTGGTTTATGGTAAACACATTGTCTGTACACGATCTTCCTTGCCTGAAACCACTTTGTTCTTCCAATAAGAGTGAATCTGAGATTGTTGTGAGCCGTTTATTTATTATTTTTGTGTAAACTTTATAAGCGTTGATCAACAAGCTTATTCCTCTGTAATTCTGTGGCTGGCTTCTATTTCCTTTTTTAAAAAGAGAGATGACTTTTGCTTTCTTCCATGCATCAGGTATTCGGCATTTTCTCCAACAATTATTAAATAGTTCAAGAAGTCTGTTCTTCAGTTCTTCACCTCCATATTTTAGGAGTTCTGCATTGATACCATCTACCCCAGGAGCTTTTCTATTTTTCATGCTTGACAGTGCATATTCCATTTCTTGTTTGCTCAAAGGGTCTATCTGAGGGTTGTTGTATTGTGATTTATCTTCATCGATTACAGTTGGGTCATATAAGAGATCTTTATAATATTTTATCCAGTCATCTTTCTTTATTACATTTAGTTCTGCTTTGTCATTTTCCTCGGATTTTAGATGTTTCATGATCTTGTAAGCCAGATTCTGCCTACCATGGACATCATTTTCAATTGTGCTGATAAAAAGGTCCCACGATTCTTCGTGAGCTTTTTTCACTAATTGCTTTGCACGATTCCTTTTTCGTATGTAGTTTTCCTTCCTCTCTTGTGTTGTTTTCTGAAGTAATTCTTGATAGGCATTTTTCTTTTCACGTATGGCTGCAGCTATCTCATCGTTCCAGATTTTCAAGCCTTTTCTTTTTCTGTGTTTATTCCTTTTTCCAATAGCTTCATATGCTGCAGTGTTTATAATATTTTCAATATTGCTCCACTCTAAATTAATGTCATCATCTAAAGGCGTCTGTCCATTTATTTGCTTCAGACGTGTTTGATAGAGATTTCTTATGCTTTCTTCTCTTAAGAGATGGACTTTGTAAATATCTCTCCTCAGAGATTCCTCGTTTTGGGGCTGTTTTGTCATAATTTTCTTCCATCGGGCTATAATTGAGATCTTTGAAACTACTAAGTAGTGATCGGATGATATATCACTGCCTCTGTAAACATGAATATTTCTAATTTGGGGTGCTAATTTTCTGTTTGCTATAACATAATCTATCAGTGATCTTGTGGTGCCATTGCTCCAGGTAAATTTATTTATATCCTTTTTCCTAAAGAAGGTATTCATTATTTTGAAGTCATTAGTAGTAGCAAATTCCCTAAGTTCTTGCCCATTTTTATTGATAGTTTCTTCTCCAAAGCATCCAACAACATTTGGAATTATCTGTTTTCCTATTCGGGCGTTTAGGTCTCCTGCAATTATTATATAATCATTTTTGTTACATTTATCTAAACTCCTTTGAAGAGTTTCATAAAATGCGTCAGTGTCCTCTGTTCTGCCTTCTTCTGGTGCGTACACTGCTAGTACGGTTAGATGTCCTCTTGCAATTTGGAATCGTGTTTCAAGTATCCTGTCACTGTAATATGTATAGTGTAAGAGTTTATTTTTCCATTTCGAATCCATTAATAAAGCAACCCCACTGCATGCTCTTTTATTGGTGTCTACTCCACTGTATATTAATGTGTAGTCATAGAGATCTTTTGTTCCTTTACCCTTCTTTTTTGTTTCAGATATAACTGCAATATTTACATTCCTTGCTTTTAGTTCTCTCTCCAATTCTGCCTCTTTATTATTTAGCCCTCTCACATTCCATATACCTAAAATTAGTGTATCCGTTATTCCCAATCGTTTTTCCTTATTCTTGCTAGAGTTGTTATAGTGGCCGTCATGCTGTTTCACTTGAAGCTTTCGAGTAAGAATATTTCCCGGTAAGGTTACCAGCCTTTCGCGGGATTGTGATCTGACAGGGCTGCTGTCTTATGGCTTGATCACAAACCACCATGCGTACTAACCCCACATGGGGGGCTGCTCCTTCTGCCCTTTTCTGGCCATTAGAGACTTTATCCTTGTTACCCCGGACATGGGTTACAGCTGTTTGTGCGGAGGTCTTGATCGCGGGACTGCCGTTGAGGTCCTCTTCTGGAGTACTTTTTCGTCTGATCCCTCTCCTTCGACCTGTCCGGCAAGGGAGGCCCTACCAGTAGCTACGCTACCGCCGGCATAGCACTCAGGATCATGGGGATACTCAAGCTCCACCACCAACTTCAAGGTCATGTACTCCCTAGGTGGAGAGTTTAATCGTCCTGACATAAAATATGTAGTTTAATCGTCCTTAGACATAAAATATGGACGAATTACGAATAACACCTAATTACGACTCATTACACTAGCCATATTACATTGCACATTACAAAGAATTACAAATAGAGCCAATTAAAACATTCATCACTAACCAATCCTCCAAATTCTTCAACTGTTTAAACGATTATCCTGTTCATCAACATTTCGATCTGGGAAAAAATTATCACGTTAAACGAATTCGATCCCGCTTCCCCAAAGATATTTTTCACCCCCCATAAATAATTGTCTACAATAACTACTACTCAATAAAACCTTCTCTTAAAACTCTAAATGTATTATAAAAATTAAGCAATATTTATTAAAATCAAAGTTTTATTCGTAATTACTTTTAAAATAAAATCATAATTATCTTAATTATGATATTAATTTCTGGCATCTCCAAAAAGGTTATGTATACATTTATTCATCATCCTGAAAAATTTGTATAATTGAACAGGAAATAAATATATATATATATATATATATATATATATATATATATATATATAATAAATATCTAAATATGAATGTTTGTGGCTTGTAACAATTTATATTTCTCTATCTTTTTTTATGTAAATACATTTTCCACATCCCACTTTTTTTATACTTACACATTACATTACGCTATTTTGCATATTTTCCTTTTTTAATTGCATAATAAATAGTTATAATACTAGTTGACGTTCATCCATGCCAGTTGAACTTCCGTTTTCCTTTGCAGGTTTTACACATTCGCCAAGTAGGCGTTTATTGTCTGATGATTTGATTGAAAGAATTGGTCGTTTTAAAAGAAAATTCCATTTCTTTGTGTCAGACATTTTTGATATTTTATAATTGAAAATGTTCATATATATGATTTCAATACATTACAATAGTTATTGTTCAGAATTTTATATGACTGTCAATTACTAATTTACTGTAATTGACAATTACAATATACTTTTGCAATAAAAAATATATAATACAAAATTATTACATTTTTACAGCATTTTGAGTATTTGAAGTATTTTAAATACGTATGTACTTAGCACATCAAGTTCGAATGTATTTTGTGTATGTATTTAAATTACTTATTGCAAAATACAGTATTAAATTACTTATTAGAAAATAAAGTATTTAAACAGTAAATTTAAGGTTTTTGCCTAACCCTGTGTCTAATATTAGGTATTCCTCTGCACTTTCTTGACACTGTGCATCTCTTAATATTTAATTCCCTATCGATATCCTAATGGTACGTCCCATGCGTCTACCTCCAAGTACCATTCCGCGTTCAAAGGTTTAATTCCCGTCATGCCGCCGTAATGACGTCAGAAACCTTTTCACACGAATCACTTGAGTTCAAATGAAAGCTCTGTCAATGCACTGCCCTTTTGCACGCTATGCCCATCTCTATATTTTCATCTTGCTACCCCATGACTTTTGTCACCTTAGTGAACTGTAAGGCTAGATCAGGTGTGTCAAGGTGTGTGTGTGTATATATATATATATATATATATATATATATATATATATATATATATATACACACATGTGTGTGTTTAACAGATGTTGAATGTTTTTCAATGTATATTTTCTTCAATACGCAATTAATCTGACAAGGTACCTGGCTGCTGTGACCAGCTAGTGCTTTACAACATGATTAGGCTTGATAAGGCCGACAGGCCCGTTTATGAACCAACATCAACCTCTCAGAAATCACAGGCCGGTTGGTCCATCAAGGTTGGTCAATCAAGGTCAGCAATCTTAGATGCTGTTGTATCTAGGAAAGGGAGTAAAGCAACAAGGTCTCTGTTTCGCATACGAAGGTTTTGTGTAACTATTGAAATCTTGTTGGGAATTATGGTATCCTTTTTTCAGTGTAGCTATGTAATTAATTGAAGAGTGGAACATGTAGATTACGGTATCATCTGCAAACTGGGCTAAGTTTGTTAATCTTGATGTAGGCATATCGGCTGTGTACAAGTTATAGAGTAGGGGAGAGAGAGGTGATCCTTGAGGTAAACCGGCAGAGATATGGCGGGGGTTCGAATTTTGATTTTCTATTGAAACTGAGAAAGTTCTATTTGTGAGAAAGCTTTTAATTATTTTGAAAAGGTATATAGGGGTGCCTATAGATAAAATTTTATAAATTAAGCCTTCATGCCATACCCTGTCGAAAGCTTTAGCGATGTCCATGAAAACTGCTATTGAATATTGTTTTTTTTTTTTTTTTTTTTTGAAAGGAGGAGTGGAGATTTTCTGAAATACGCAGCAGTTGGTGTGCTGTGGATAGTTTATTAGTGAATCCGAATTGGTAGAAAGGTATGAGGTGAATTTTTTTAATATAGTTGTTTAATCATGTTAGAATTAATTTCTCGAATATTTTTGCTAAAGTGGGGAGGAGGCTTATGGGTCTGTAGTTATCGGGGATGCTATGATTCTTATTAGGTTTGGGAATCGGGAGGATGATAGAATGTTTCCAGGTAGTAGGGTAGTAGCCAGTTCTTAAAGATGAATTATATATGTTTACAATGAAAGCTATAGCAGGATTGGGTAGGTTTTTGAGAATTATATTATTTATTTTATCGTGGCCGGGAGCTTTTTTATTGGGAAGGGATTTGATAACTTTAAGAGTTTCATGTGGAGAGATATACTTAATTTTTTGTGGTACGTTGAAATTAGGGGAATTCGCAAAGAGTTGGATGTGGGTGTGATCTGGGAGAGGAGGTGTGATGTTTGGTGTGAAAGTTGATGCGAAGTGGTCGGCTAATACTTCCGTTTTATCGGCGGTGGCGTATTTTTTTCCATTTGGAGTAGCTAGTGGTGGGATTATGGTTTTTTTTCGAGTATACTTTTAGTGAAATTCCAGAGAGAGTTATTTCGTGTATTTAATGAATGTATGATATTATTGTATTTAGTTTGTTTATTGTGTTCTAGAGCTTTTTTACTGATTTTGGTTAGAGTATTTAGTTCTTCTTTAAGTGAGGGAATTCTAAGTGCCATCCATAACCTTCTAGTTTTATTTTTAGTTTCTATTATTTTGATAATGCTTTTCGGTAGTTTATTTGATGTGTGTTTTCGAAGGGTGTTCGGACGTTCAGGATTAAGTTTGCTAATTGTGTTGATTATTATATTATTTAGTTGCGTTATTGCTTGGTCTATTTCCGGTGGAGAGTTTAGTATTTTAAAATTGGGTATTTGGTTTTGCATTATGTTTTTGAATTTGGACCAATTTAAGTTGTAAGTATTTAATGCCGGAATGGGTGAATGGGGTGGGGGGATTTGATCTGTAGAAATTAAGACTGGAAGGTGTTCGGAGTCTAGTTCAAAATGCGGAGTTGAGTGAAAATTGCTATTAATGTTTGTTATTCCTATGTCTAGTATATCAGGAAGCTTGATTGGATCATAAGGATAATAGGTTGGTTCTGGAGGTGCGCACAAACTAATTCTGTTTGTTACGATATAGTTTAGAAGTTGGGCACCTGCTGCGTTGGTGACTCTGCACCCCCATTGCACATGTTTAGCATTTAGATCTCCTAAAAGTATGTAAGATGAATAACGCGAAAGTAAGATGTTCAGACCTGCAAAATTGTTCTTATGTTGGGGGTTTATAAGCCGCAATGATAGTAAGTTTTGGGTTGCTGTAGGTAAGTGAAACTGCTATTGTTTCAATGCCATTGACGGGTGTTGAGTTTTCTTCGAAGTAGGCGATAGTGTTTTTAATGAGTATGATAACTCCGCCGCCTGAGGTGTTAGCCCTATTCTTTTTTATTGTATTATAGCCTGGTAGTTTAAAAGTGGCTGGAGGTTTTAAATGGGTGTCAGTGATACATACAATGTCGACATTGTGTGTTTGGAGAAAGAAATGGAGTTCGTTTTTTTATTGCTGATGCCACATGCGTTTCAGTTCATTAGGATTAATTTATGATTTGAGTTATTTTGAGCCATTGGAGAAACTAAAATTAGAAGTAATTGCTTGTTGTATGTTTTGAATAATAGTTGGGATGACTGAATTTATGATGTTGATTATATGGGTTATTATGTGATTGATAATATTATGAATGAATGGTGTGTTCAGAAGGTTATTTTGGGGGAGACTAGTATGTGGATTATGGTTTGGGACATATGGTGGGATATTATTTGGCGGACGATTAAATGCTGATTCATGGGTGAAGTTTGGTATGTTAGCAGTTCTATGGAGTCTAGGGAAATGGCGGACGTTTTGAGGTGGGGGTGGCGGTGGGGGCGCCGGTGGGGGTGGAGTTGATTTGTTGGTTCTCATATTTGACGAGGGGTTTGGGGGCATTCTAGTTTTATTTTCCGATATATTTTTAAAGTACTGGCATTCATTCGTACGGATATCCGCACGGTGAGTCCCATCGCAGTTTCTGCATTTCGGAGGTTGGTTCAGTCTGGGGCAGTTTACTGAGTAATGATTCTCGGCACAATGAATACAGGCGATTTGTTTGTAACAATTATTTTTAGAATGTCCAAAGTCGAGACAACGAAGGCACTGAATTATTCCATTTGTTTTCCGTCTTCTTTCAACTTTAACTTTTAAGTTGCAGATTTGGCTGGTACGGAGGATTAAGTCAATCGATTGTTCACCGGAAAACTCTGCAGCTACCACTGGGATGGGCTGGTTATCTTTATGTAGTCTGGTGATACTATTTAGGGAAGAGTATTGTTCCTTCAGGTCGTTATATATTTCCTCTTGGGTGATGGAGGGGTGAATGGTTTTGAAAACCACCGAGAACTTTTTATTGGTTGGGTCCTTGTATGTGTGAAATTGTTTTTCGGTTTTAATGAAATACTGAATTGCTTTTCTGTAGTCTTCTATTTTTTGGAAGTTAACTTTGGCTTTGTTATTGTTGAATGTTACGGTGAATTGCGCAGAGATTTGGGCCTTAATTTCCTGATTTAGTTCCATAATGTTTGTAATATTGCTGATGTGGATGGGTGGGATTCTAACATTTTCCGGTATCGGGGGGTCGGTAGCGTTCGTAACATCATCGGGAAGGTCAGCTAGACTGCTGAATCTATTCTCTGTAGGAATAGTATAGCTGGTATTAGTGTTGGTCAGTACTTTTTTGGATTGATTGGGGTTTTGGATGGGGTCACTGTTTCCACGTTTGCCACTTGTCACTTGGGGGTTTGGAACGGAGTTTACACTACTATTGTCACTGCACCTTGAGGATGAGGTTGCACCTTCTGCTGGCACAAAATGACTGACCTGTGTTGGCTGGCTATAATTTTGGATATGTGGCTGCATACTTGTTGCTTGCGGTGCTGCGTAATGATACATCTGCACTTGTTGAGTTGGCGTTGGTTGATACGCTGGAGCGTACAGAGCTGTGAAATCGCGGCCGTCGCCTTCCGCGACCTCCATTTGGCCGACGGTTGGATAAACCAATGCTAATGCATCGGCGATGCACTGGCTGAGGCCAGCGTTGTTGAAAGTTGATGTAGCGTTAATCACTTTTTAGATCACTGCACTTGGTTTAATTTGCGCACTGTGTAGACTAAACTTTTGGCTAATACACCTTACACTATGAATGGTTACTACTACCGAGAGCGACTCAGAGGTCCGCACAGATCGACTGCTCGGGCCCAGGAATGGTCAATAGACCTAGTGGCTGCTCCGCCTGTGGCCTCGAGCTCCAGGAAGACTCTTTGAAGCTCTCAGAGTGGTGGAATCGTGGTCTGTGCCCCGGAATTCCAACAGCGCTGTCCTCCACTGCGGCAGGGGAAGGGAGGGGAGGGAGGGGAAAGGTTATTTCTGTAGGTAATACACACTGATTTGGAAAAGCCCCAACCTTGCCACTACACAAAAGCTACCATCCATGCCCGAGTCGGGATTAGAATCTGTGACCCCTCGAGTCTTCTGCCGATTTCGGATTTCCAGATCGACGATCAATGACAATGTCCGTCAAGGCCTCTGTCGAGGAGGGGGGATCTGTCGTTCGAACGAGTCGCCGGTCTAGGAATCTGAAGGCATCAATTGATGCCCCTGCAGGGCCTATGGCCGGGAAGGTCGAGGGTTCCTCTCCCAACAGTGGCAGGCTAGCTAGTAGTAGGCTAGCTAGCTAGTAACGAGATGCGTAGAGAGCTAGGTCGAGTTCAGCTGCTGTTCGGAAGACAATTCTAGAGACTGACTACTCTGATCTGTAGTTTTCCGTGGTTTCTGCGTTCGACACCAGGCGAATGCCGGAGCAGTACGCTAAAACGAGCACTCTTCCTCTTCTTCTTGCTTCTCCAATCCCTTACTTACACACACTTGCACTTACATGCACTACACCACCACACTTGTTGGGAAACCAGTCAGAAGTTTAGAGTTTGTCCAACTAGCACAAGACCGGGTGGGGAGATGCCTTGATGAGGAAAAGCTGTAAAGAACAAGAGGTGTGTTTGTTCAGTTTGTCTCCCACCTGTCCGAACCAATGTCACCTAAATCATCTGCTATACTGATGACAGCTGAGGAACACCTGAATTAAGTTTTTGTTTCATTCAGAAGTCGATTCTAAATTGAATTCCCAATGTATTAGTACAAGGAACAGTGTAGTTATGTGCTTTGGCTAATTTCGGCATTGTTAACTTTCGTAAACGCTTCGTTTACGTTACACAAATAAGTTGCATTCAAATGCTGTATTTTCTGAAGACCACACAGAGATGCATTTTTACATTTCATTTTTTAAAAAGCGATATATTTGTTATACGCGCGGAAAAAATATTTTTTCATAAATGATGAGGAAATGATGAGCGTTTATGCAAAAACAAACATATGCATCGGGAAAAAATTACGTTAGCATTGCAGTAATTAATGACTGTCAGCTGCATCTTCTGACTTGATGTGGAGTAGCAAAAGTAAATATATCCCTAATAATTTTACTTGTAAATATTCAAGGTTCAGATAAAATCCAACATGTCTACAGCGTTGTTTCAAGCACTAAAGAACATGTCCGTGTAGCCAATAAGATGTCAAGATTCACGATCACGTGAGTGCTCATGCCGCGTGGGTAATTCCGTCTGTGAAGTTTTCGCAATAGCTTCCTATTTTATTTATTAGAATATTAAAATCTCAAGAAGACCAAAACTTGGAGAAGAATGTGCAAGAACTAACAGGACATTAGAAATGTAAAGCGAATCATTATTCAGAAAATAATGAAACGATAGAAGATTCATGAAGTCAAAGTTATTCCACAACAATATTTCCGAATTAATGAAGTTCCTGCTTTGACTGTTTGGCAATGCCGTGTTAACGCAAGGACCCAAAGGGCCCGGGCTGAGGGCCCCCGATAGTTCTTAAAAATTTCTTAATGCTAAAATTAAAAAATATAAAGCTGTATGAGAAAGTGATGTATGCTTAAACTATATGCAAACAATTGGCATAACGGAGTGGTGTGTTGTATCGTTGGATAATATTTGTAATATGGAATGTTGCTGGTT
>BLKR01017579.1:0-10522 GCA_011170035.1 Teleogryllus occipitalis
AAATATAGTACAGTTAATACGGAAGGCGATAAGTAAGACAATTACGTGTTCACGTTTCTCAGCATTGTGTTATTTCAGCGTTTCAGCTGAACTGCGGCACGTCTGAGATACGTCCCCTGTCCACATTATACGACTGACATTTTGAGTTTAGCGCTTCAATGGATTTTAGAGTGTGTGTACTATTGTAGCCTGGTTCCTGTCCACTTATGGACTGTTATTCCAGTATAGCATTGTCATGTTCGATGGCCCTCCGATTCACTGGAGCACTCTCGGCGTTTCGCGCTCCCTGGCACCCAACGGTTTTACCCTTCTCCAAGTGCATTTCGGGCGCATCGTGGATTGGAAAAAGTTTACTACCCATTTTGGCCCGTTCAGAATTGATAATAGTACCTTAATATTACATTCACGGAAATAATCGTTTTCATGTCCCGATTTCTGTGTTATATGTAGTTTATTCGTTAAAATAATTCTATTAAAATCGCTATATATTAATGGTTATAATCAAAATAAATAATTTTCGTACTTTAACTGTGGTATTTACAGTTAAGTTTTTATTTCAAATGTCATTCACACACTTGAGGCTTTGATTCTTTGAAACACAATGTAAGAGAAGTAGAATTTTAACACTTGTTACCCCAGTGATGGGTGGTAGATAAAACAAGTTCTGCTTTTGTGTACCTTTTCATGTCTATGGCCACGAAAATATAAAACAGTAATTTGTTTCACACAATGAGAAAATAAGTGATATTCAATATAATACATGTTTGTACAATATAATACCTTGATTTCAATAGAATACCCTGAAGTGGAGTTATCGAGATGAGTACAAGAAACCCATCCCTAATCGTTGCTGCCTACAATAGATCCTTTTTATTCCTCTGCCATCTCACCCTCGCAATCACTTCCTCGTCCCTCGTTGACGCGGTGTGGGTGCGCCTCTTGCTGCCGTTGGAGCTTCCTGGTCTCCTGATTGGAAGACTGTTAGCTCAAATGCAGGAAAGGGAAATAAAACGAACCAAGGATAAAGGAAGAGAGGAAAATGACAAACTAAGAAGAATAAGTAGCAGAGGTAGGTCATATTGGATCTGGAATAACATTTTCTTCTTCTTTTGACCTCAAGTTTCACGTTGAAGGCAGCAAGCACCGCAGAATAAAGATTTTCATGGATATGAGAGAAGGTTTTAGAGGCCCCTACCAAGATGTTGACGTTTGTGCGTGGTTATAATTGCACCAGAGCATCTAGTTACGTTCTACGGATGTGACATCAAGCTGCCATCCTTAGTAGTAATAATCCCCTTTAGTCAACTCTTCCCCTAAGTTTCACCCTGACATCCACCGTCCTCCATGCAATCACTTTCCCCTCTAGCTGAAATCCCAGCAAAAGCGCCTCTCCCGTTTCTCCTGTTTGACATATAACATAGTTTAATTTTCGAAAAAAACAAAAAAAAAACAAACAAAAAAAACAACTATAATCCGACAATAAGTGGATAAGTCTGAAAATTAATGTAACTTATAATAAGTAAGTAAATTTATTTATTGGCTTTAACCTCCGTTACACGCCAGAATACAATTATGAAAATAAGGAACAATACGTAAAACAAATATGATTAAATTAATGTAAGAGATACAAATTAATGTAACTTACTTAATACAACAGGATACAAATTAGTGCAACTTATAGTTTACTGTGGTTGATCCTCTTTGTAACACACTCTGCTGGAGAATAGATGCAACAAGTAGGCATTGAAAAAAAATCTCGAATTGGAAAGAAAAAGTCGATCCCTTTTTCCCTCCCGTTTCGCCCTTTCGTTCCCACTCTGCACCCTCACTCCGTCCCTCTCACCCTCCGCGAATGCATCGCTTGTCTTCCGCCTCCGCGCCAGTGCCCCTGCAGCTCATTCGTCGTCAGAACAGCGGCCGCGACCCAACCGCAAGTTTCGTGATCGTTTTTAATAATCAAAATGAATTATATTCTCGAAAGAAAGTAGAATTACTTTCAAAATTAATGTGATTAATTGTTTATAGTTGTAGGCTTTGCAAAGAGTAATTTATTAACAAATTAAGGGGAAAAATCATTTAAATTCGAGAGTAAATATAGATATTCCTGAATATTAGTAAATGCTGTAAGCCATTTTGGTGCTCCCCGAATGTTTGGCTTTAGATGTCTGTGTTATGATTTCAACTAAGAATCAACTCATGGTTCAATCGTGATATCAGAAACCTCCCTTTATATCATCTCGTTTTTATAGCCCACCAATTATTCTAATTCTAGTTACAACTTCAACAAGATCTCTATTAATCTTTTCTAAGCAAAATCCTATTATCTATCCCTTTCGATATTACGATTATAACATGTACATATTTTTTTCATTCTTCTGGGGTCTTTTTCCAGCTTCAAGTGATGCCCATTTTCGACTATGCACGCCGGGTACCCACTATATCTCTCATGGCGACACACATTAACCTTTACACTAGAAACTGACACACATGCGGGCTCCTCGTCTGTGGTCAGAAGACTGACAGGTCCACGACAACATACGTACACGAAAGACAAAGGACAAACAACCATGCCCACGGCGGCACTCGAACCCGCGACCCTTCCGAACGAGGCGCTGAGGCGGCACATGCTCTAGCCACCTCGGTCATTTCGGTCGGCCGATTATAAGGTACACATAATTACAAAAATATAAATTACTTTGGTTCGCTACAGTAAAACGTCACGTCTTAACATTGAATAGTTTGCCTTTTCTCCAATTAAAAAAATATATTAGACCTCAATATACCTTTTCTGTCATTGGCCCCCTCGTTTCGTTGGTTGGTAGGTTAGTGATTCCGGGCGCGGCAACAGCTTAGGTCATTAGTCCCGTTAGTGTAGTGCATGTTTTTCATCGGAAGATGGCGGTGATCTTTCCCCGCTGGATGGCGAGATCCGGCGCCGACCTACCGTCGGCTAGCGGGTTTCCCCTAACCAGGCGGAGCACCGCTCCAGCCGGGACAAGCTCTAAGCTCCCGACCGGTCTCCCGGAATATGTGGTAGTGTAGTGCATGTTAATGTAAGCGTGTGTGTAAGGGGGTGAGGACAGGACAAGGAAGAGCAAGGAAAGATGGCGCGCGGTCCGTGGCCCGTTTGGTAGGGTACTGCTCCGGCATTGGCCTGATGTTGATCGGAGAAACCACAGAAAACTACCGATCAGAGCAGCTGGCCGCTAGAATTGTCCTCCAGACAGCGACTGAATCCGACCTAGCTGCAAAGGTAGTGTCGAAAATCCTGCCGCCGTCAGGACTGGAAACTAGGACTTCCCGGTGAGAGGCGCTGCAGTGACATCAGTTGATGCACTGAGCTACCGCTCCCGGTCCCCTCGTTTCGTACTCGCATCCCGCACTCCCCGCCTCCCCCATCCCACCCGCCATGCCCGCGCCCCTCCCGCGTTGCCCAACCTCCGCCTCCCCGCGACCGCGACCTCTCGCCAGCTCACCCGTCCGCCTCGCGCCCGCGACTGCGACCGCAAGTTTATTAACGAGCGCGTTCATTAGCACGGTCGCCGGAGCGTGCGTTTACCTAGAGCCCGGTCATTAGCAAATGCACGCTGCACTTGGGGTGGGGGAAGGGGAACGTTCGATTATGACGTATGCGATCGATTCGTTTCCCGGCGGTCGTCTTCGGGTTGCGCTTATGGCGCTATTCATTGGCGTGATGCACGAGGCGGCTCGTGAGGCTATTCATTGATGCGAGGGTGGCTGCACTGGATTTCAATGGCGGGTGTGCGAGAGACACTCCATACATTGGCGTGGATCGGCGAAACCAGTAGGACATGAGCAAGGGTTTGATGTGTTTAGAGTTCGGGAACTAATGCTCATCAATCAAATTCCGTAGAATGCCACTGCAACCCTTAGAATGCGACTACCTTCTTAATTGCCACGAATAATCTGTGAATGTAATGAAAAGCATTGTAATCCAGACTATTATGATCGAAGGGAACGTTCATCTACAGATATATCGAATCATATCTTTTATATACATTCTAATTCATCCAATTATCATCATATCATCCAAGTGTCAATTGAAGTTGTCGGAACAATACAGTGATCATCCGGATTTCAGTAATTTAAGTATAAAGCCAGAAGAAAAAGAACGTTTATGCAAATGCAGGCTTTTTTCACTTTACGAATACACTTCCCGTCCCCTTCCATACATATCCATTCGTATGAGCATATTTTTGTAGTGTTTGGATCATAATGCTTGTTTTGAAGGAAAATCTAAAATCTTCAGTTTTTAATATGTTAAAATTTTGTTTGTAAACGTAATCTTCCACAGGTCGACTCCATATCTCCTTCGCTGTCCGTGTGAAGCAGCGTCTCTCAGACAACGTAGAAGATTAAAATTTTATTATGTAGCTCAGTCCACTGCAATGGAAGAAAGACAGAGCATTAATCTGAAAGAAAAACGTTCAAAATTTGTAGATACGCCCGAAAGCTGCAGATATTAGCAATTCCTTTACAGAATTACAGCTAATTTATTAAAAGATAGATAATACCTTTTATCACGTCGGAGATATGAAATCAAGAATATGAGAGTCTGCACCTTCATTAATAATATACTACGTAATTTTGAAGTTGATTCACTTTCGAGCTTCGAACATCCCGCACGGTGATGACGAAAAAGGTCATTAGTAGGATTTAAGCTTTTTCTTCATCTACGTTCAACTGTGTCCGTGTAAAATTGCTTCAAAACATTACCTGGTAACACAGTAAATATGGTCAATAAGAAACTCTTCAAATTATTAGGATATTTCAAAAGAAAGTTATAAAATATCTAGGAAGGGTAAAACAATTCTGGCTGGCCAAGTACCGAGTAGAACCATTTAAGAAATTCTTTACAGGAAAGCCGTTCGAGAATCGTCCCTTACTCTCAGACGAGGTTATTTCATTTACTTTCTCATATGAAGGTGAAAAGTCTGGAGACAGAGAAAGGCCTGAATATTTCCAAGAATTCCTACCAGAGAAGCAGCAGGGCGAAGTTTTCGGCGGCTGTCTCTTCGTCCCTCCCAGTTCCACGTTGGTTCCGTTTCACACCCGTCGCAGCGGGCCTTCTCCGCGGCCGCGTAGGCTGCGCACGTGTTCCGTGGAGACGGAGGTCGCCGGGGCATGTCCGGCCCGATTACGGCGCGTAAAGCATGCAGGTGCCGCCGATAAACCTGCACCCCGGCAGCATTGACGACCGCCCGCGGCGCCGGCGGCCGACAGCGGCCGAGCATGCCTCCGAGCGACCTCTCCAGGCGAAGGAGGAGGGTGGTAGAGGGCACAAAAAGGAAAAGAGGGCGATAAGAAAAATCCAGGGCGAAAAGAAACAAACATTAAATAAAAGAATGAATACAGAAAAGAACTGAAAGGAAGTATAAAAGGAAAAAGAAAGGAAAGAATATGAAGAGAGAAAGGAACAAAGAGAAAATGAGAAAATTAAGAAGAAAACGAAATCGGCTCAGAAAAATTTTGACCTGTGATGACTAATGATACCCGTGAAACGACAGGGAAAGTAACATCACCCCAAACAGAAAAATGTCAACAATCGAAATGAAAGCCAGAGATCGGAAATCAGAGTAAAATAGGAGAGGCAGAGATTCGAGATTAAAAGTGGAGGAGATAGATAGATAGATGGATAGATAGATAGAGAGAAGGGAAGAAAGAAAGAGGGGGAGAAAGAAAAAGAGAAAAGATAGAGGGGAAGAGAGGAAGAAAGAGGAGAATAGAGGAAAGAAGAGGAAGAGATAGAAAGTGAGAGAGGAATAGATAAAGGGAGATAACCAAAAATATAACCATTGAAGAGACGAGAATGAACGAGAACAATTGCATAGATACAGGTTCTACAAATGCAAAGGAGCGAAATTAAGATGAAAACAATAAAAAAGAATAAATTATTTGGATAAGAATTAGAAGAAAAAGAAGAAAACTCGCAAAAGCGTGCAACAAAACACAAGATATCAAGGAAAAACAATGATTCCAAAAATAAAATTTCATAGAAGAACGTCGGTAAAGATCGTAGTCAGAAGAAGTGGAAAAGACGGTAAGGGAAATGAAAGGGCAGAGAACGAAAAAAAGAACAACATTAAGAACTGCAGAGTCTGAGTTACTTCAACGGATAAAGAAGCACAATCCCCAGAGCAAGTTCATTACATTACCGTCATTTCTTTCGTAATTAGAAAGTAAAAAACGAGAAGCAGCACCACCCATAATTCTACAACTGTAATTATGAAAAGGAGAGCCACGAGTAATACGAAGAAGAACCAAGTCTATTCCACGGTCGGTCTTCAGCCTAGCGCAGGCACGCTTGAATTTGCCAGGGCCGCCAACCCCACCGCGAGTGGAGGGTTCAGGTTCAAGGGCCGCGCTGGGGGGCGTGGCAAAGAACAACAGCCAGCGCCGAGGGCAGCCGGGAGAGAGAATGGGAAAGGGCGGATGTGCGAGTGGAGATGCAGTGCAATCTGCCCTGAGTCACCACCAGCCGCCATCGATCTGCGGCGCGGCGGGGGCGGGGGCGGGGATGGGAGAGCTGGAGAGCGGGCGGGGCAGCGTGGTCCGTCCTGACCCAGATGCGGTGGCGGTGGCGCGCACCGAATCAAAATGGACAAAAAAAAAAAAAGGTACGTAAAAAATTGATATCGACACGCGTGGATTTCAACTGACATCGAACACGAGGCGTTCCGTGACGAAGCAGCCAGAGCCACAACTTTGCATTTCTAAATTGTGGGAATTCTGATTCGGTGTTGTTGACGTTCTGATGAGAAGAAATAAAAGAGGTCACCTTCGTCAACATAGTATTAACAATACTAAGTTGACGAAGATGACCTCTTTTATTTCTTTGCACTTGTATCGGGGTTCATATCCCGATCGATCCTGAGGAATTAGTGGTGTACAAAACGGATTCGTGACATATTTCACCCCTTCGTCATTCGTGTCATTTCAGAATTGCTTCATCATCTTTCAGATCATCGTTATTTTCACCTACACTTTAAAACCTTTTCTATTCCAGGCTAAGCTAAGTAAGTTGAACCACACCAGAATTATCAACGTAAAAATATATTTAAAAATTTAATGTATAAATAGCAGCGCCTTATAAAAAAGGATTTCAAATGAACAAAATGTAGGCCAATTTTCTTTCCTACTACTCAATACTTTAACCATACCTATTTTCTTTTTCTCGACTGAAATGAGTGTCTGCAAATAACATGAAAAGGCTGGCGATAGTTTGCTTTCCACGGCGGCTAAGAGGATGGAACAACGTCCAAGTACACGGATATAAAAGGCTGTATTTCGAGTCTCGCGGAGGGCATTCGTGTTTTTTCCGTGTGGTTGTGGCATAGTTAACTTGTCACATCACCTCATATTGTATCTTCACCATAATCCCAATCATTAACGTCCATTTTATTCCTTATGACCACCCTTACCATCATCCACCCAGTAGAAGGCTATGGCACACAACCATTACATACACCTGCCTGGAAAGACGTCCGAGAGGATGAATAAGCCCTCTGCATTCCCTACGATTGGTGATCCAAGTCTGGCGATCATCATCATCATCATCATCGAGTTCGTAGATTTTACCAATTGCCAAATATGCGATATGTTACCAAACGCTGAAAAAATATTAATTGTATATTTGACGGTCGGTGAAGTATATTTTTGTTTTTTATCTGGGATAAAATGCGAAATCACGTACAAATACAAAGTGCGAAATGGTCGTGAATCTGCGATGTAACTGCTAAGTGGAATTTTATGATTTCCCTCGTGTTCGCTCTCAAAATAAGGATGCGATATCGACAAAATCACATCGATGTTTGAAAACATTTCATTTGAGAGTGGCCGAGTTCATTATTTCATGTTAAAGATTTAACTAACAAAACACAATAAAAAAGAACAAATAAAGAAACATCCTGGAAGCCTGAGCGCTCATGATCATCTCAAAAGGTCTCAGGAGCTTCAGTTCGCTACACGGAGAAGGTGATGGGAAGAAAAGGAAGGCCCCAGGCCTACTGTGCACGCCTTACTTCTAACGTTTTTTACGCTTCTCACTTTTTCATACATGCTGAAGTTCATAAATGGCAAAATATTACATTATTTCCCCTTATTTCCTGATGTTAATGAGAACATTTTTTTATCTCATAGACTCCTTTCTTAATGTAAATTTCAAACTAACAGTGACTTCCCCTCACCATCTAGAAGACATCTGAGAAGCCTTCTCTACCATCTGAGAAGATATTTTCCTCTAAAATTAGTGTTAGTTAGAAATTTAAGTTTACATCTTCATATGGTACTTATAATTATGCACTATATTTGGTAATTTCAACACCTTAAAAGGTACCTAATTGTAATCTATGGCCATAGAAATTTAGGTAATTAGCTGTATTTCATTACTAAGTATAGTTTATAAGGAATATTGGGTTTCAAAGGAAAAATAAAAAATAATAACATGTTTTTGATGCATACAAAAACAGGTTTTCATTAATTAAAAATCATACATCAATGTAATCTGGTGTAGCTAACAAATTCTCAAGTTTAGAGTAATTTTGGAGTCTTTTGGGCACTTTAACTAATTTTTTGGTGCTATAAATAAATTTTTATTAGACAAATAAAAATTTATTTATTCACAGGTATATAGTTCCAACGCCGACCGCTAGGCGGTGTTGTTCTTGACCGGCGCTTGGATTATTGATTTTTTCTTGCTTCTCCGCTGCCTACTCCGTTGCTCTAGCTTACAGATTCCATGTATACAATCGATATGTATTATTCCACGCCTCAGTGGCGGTGAATTCATCCCCTCCACTTGTTGGAGAAGTTATAAAAACGGCCTGCGTGCTGTTATTAAACCCCTTACGGGCACAGCCCATACCCCCTTACAGTGTCTGTCGTCCAGCTCGTCGCAGCTCTTGCTCCTCGGGTTTCGCCGGCATTTAGGCCGGCCGTAGGTGATGGTAACACGGGTATTAGGTTTTTTGAAGTACACGGATCCACAAAAGGTGGATTTCTAATTTTTGTATGCAGTATTTATACTGCCATGATGGAATTGGATTGACCTCAAATGGGTATTGATGTTTATGTTAAGGTTCTGATTATCTGGTAAATGTGCTGATACTGTTTCATGTTTGTTAATGAGGCTTTGTGCCTATTTTTTCAGGAAGTTGGAAATTGTATGTGTTGTGTGTTGTTCACGTCGTGCTCCTGTTGAGGGCGGTGACTCCACACAGGCGGATTTCTGTGTCGAGCCTTGATAGCGGCAGAACCGCCAAATCTATTTGCACTCTGTACTCATTGTTGTGTTTTTTGTGTTGCAGAGCTTATAGTTGCTTCATGCCTTGAGTAAGACGTAAATCGCATTGGGCCTCTGAGGTGTGTGTTTCCTGTTTCTTCATGCCTTGAGTAAGACGTGAATCGCATTGGGCCTCTGAAGTGTGTTTCCTGTCTGGATCGTGGCCCATACGGGCAAATTCCCGTGGTCATTGGATGGTCCAGTTTCGGCCCCGTGAGCTCGCTACTTTGTGCGGCTCGGGTAACAGGTCGTCCGTCGACGTATGTGTCGGCACGTGAGTGGCGGCCTTTTGCATGCGACAGCATCAGCACAAAATTGTTGGTTGGTAAAAGCGGTAAAAGTGTAAAAATCAGAACTATCAATCCAATTCCATCAAATGTGTGTTGCCCGTGATTTCCATCACTAAGGTGTAATTATGGTTGACGAAAACACTGATAAGTGGCATATTTTACTTGGTTTTTGGTATTGTTGCCTCATAGTAGGCTTTAAATTGATAACATTTTCTTAGGTAGAATTTTTATGTGTGACGCCTCCATTTTTGTTGTTTGAGGCATAGTTCAATTTTCCGTGTATCACTCAATTTGTTCATTTTTTTGTATAGAAGGGTTGTTTATTGATATACGCCCTTGTCAAAATTGGAATTAATAATTCGTAAGCCGCTCGCGGCCTTAAAGTAGGTTTTGAGACGAGCGCCTTGAGTAATTCTGCATAATATTTTGACAGTTGAGGTGTAGTATGTTGTATTTTCAGGTATTGAATTTTCAGGTGTTGTTCTTGTGATGCGACTAGTGTTCGATCACTTCATTTTTGCATTTATAGAAGTTGTAATTCTGCATAGTTCTCTGTCAGATGTGTTGTAATCCCTGCACAGGGAACATTTTTCATTGTGAAATAAATTGTTATATTGTGTTTGAAACTAATGTGTGGTTAATGTCTAAAGTAGACACGATTACTATCAATGCTCCTACGGTTCACGAACCTCATGTGTGTCCTTCCCATTGGAATGTTCACCTTCCTGCGAAGTTAGCCCCAGGAGTTAAATGTTGCTCCGCCCCTCCTTAGGTATCTTACCGGTCAATGATTTGCAACTCTCTTTCCTGAGTATTCAGGTGGCGACCGTAAATTTTGTATTTGTTATTAATTGATATTTTTGATAGTTGCAAATATTAATAAAGAATTTAACATTTGCTTGGCTTGGCATTGTTATTAGTTTCCTGTCCC
>BLKR01017580.1:0-10504 GCA_011170035.1 Teleogryllus occipitalis
TGTGACGTACTAGAGTGAAAAACACAGACGACTGTTCTGATTGAATAAATACAATATATTTACAGATTTTTTACAATTAATGTACAATGATATGATACAAAAATCTAGCCCCTTGGCAACCTTTCAATTCTCTTAGCCGCGAAACCCCGCGACCGTCCCCTAGGCCTCGCCCAGAACCACTGCTTCGGAAGCAGCAAAAAGCAACGCGAAGTGCGAAGCTGTCGGACATAGAGTCCCGTAACTACACCAGTTACATGGCTTGTCGCCCAACCGATCTTCGACCTGAAGATCACGTGCAAGGATTGCACTGGAGATACCTCTCGTCTTTCGACACCCAGCGTATCCCCCGAGGCTCGTGTCGGCGCGGCCTTAAATATCCGCCGGCTCGCCCCCACCCTACAAGCAGCGGGCGACACACGGCTCGCTGGCCAGCCTTTCCAGAGCTACAACCGACACCTCTTAGACTCGCATCCGCGCGCGTCCCTTTGAAGGAAATTCCAGCCGGGATTCCTGAGGGCTTTACCAACCGGCGCGGCGTGGCGCCGCCACCCTCCACCCACATCCGGCTTTACGCGGGTTTCCCCGAAGCGGCCCGACGCACCGGCGCCGGACCAGGCGACGCTACAGACCCTCCCATGCCGGGGGGTGAGAATTTTTTTTCGCAGCAAAATATGCCCAGGAAAAAAATTCTGCTAAGTTACCTGGTCGTGAGACCTCTACATCCTAATTTTTATATGAACATGAACATAATTATACCAAAATATCAAACCCTATTTAATCGAAATGTGTGAAATAAATCTCTGGGCTGTCCCCCCTCCCTTTTCACCTAAGCTATGTTGCCAGTACATTTAAACCTTACTCCTATATACATAAATATACATAAGTATTCTTGACGCATCTTGAATTACATATTATCCTGAAATACAAACATTTACTTTACATTGAAATATTACATAATAATTCTTGACGCATCTTGAATTACATAAGATCCTGAAATACAAACATTTACTTTACATTGAAATATTACATAATTGTGAATTCGTTACATACATCATGTGCCGTTCTTAACTGAATTTATTGACACATGTATGTATCTACATATAAAAATATCAAAAAAAAAACAACAAAACAATTTTACCCTTGAATTTACAAAATTATTTACATAGAATTTCACCGACATTTATACATGTCATGAACGTGCGTGTTCCCTATTCTCGCCGGTGGATCAATTCACATCATCAAACATGCGACTAAGCGCATCTGCGTTAACCTATTCTGAGCTGACCTGTACTTACAAATGACCGTATTCAGAGCGTCGCGAAACTCCGGTTCGACCTCAGTCCCGCTCAGCATTTCTTCCGCGTCAAAGTCGCAACAATCCAATTTAAGCGCATAGCGATCTAGCGCGTCTTCGTCACCTGCGTCTGTCACAGTCGTAGAACTAAGCACATTTAAGTACTCTGTCCGCTGGTGGTATCTTTTAAGCATATTAATGTGATAGACGCGGGGTTCCTTCCGCCCCGGCATCTGGACCACATAGTTATGCTCCGAAATTTTCTCGCGAATCTCGCCCGGCCCTATCCACTGAACCGCGAGCTTCCGCGTCCTGTTAGGTGCGCGAACCAACACCTTCGCGCCTATCTCGAAAGTACGTGAGACCGCCTTCCGGTCATACCACACTTTACGTTTCTGCTGTTCTTCAGCCATTCTATTGTGAGCTAGATCACGGGAGCGTTTCAAACGATTGATTAATTTGAATACATGCTCAACTACAGAATTTTCTTCACTTTCCGCAGTTCCCGCAAGCCTTTCATAAAGAAGTGTCATGGGGGTACGGAGATTCTTCCCGTACACCAATTCGGCAGGAGAGAAACCTAATGATTCGTGCACACTCGTGCGCAACGCGAACATAATAGCGGGAAGCTGGCATTCCCAATCCGTCCCTGCCTCCAAACACAGAACCTTCATAAGCCGGTTCATAGTTCGATGCATTCTTTCGACTGCGTTTGATTGAGGATGATACGGCGAACTTCTCACCAGTTTAATGCCAAACCGCTCGGCGAATTCCGCTGTCAAAGCACTCGTGAAGCAAGTGCCCTGGTCGGTTTGCAATTCGCGTGGAAATCCTATTCTACTGAATAATTCTAGTAATGCCTCAATTACAGTGACCGAAGTTAGGTCCCGTATCGGAATAGCCTCGGGATACTTCGTGGCTAAACACATCGCCGTTAAAATAAACTTGTTTCCGGTGACCGTTTCTGGAAATGGGCCACACGCGTCGACATTCACTTTCTCGAATGCCTCGCCCGTTATAGGAACAATTTTCAAAGGCGCGCGAAGTTTTTCGCCGCCGGTTCCTACTCGTTGGCAACTGTCGCAACTACGCACATAGTTTTCAATATCCTTATAGCAATTCGGCCAGAAGAAATATTTGGCCATGGCATCTTTGCTTTTTGTGACCCCTAAATGGCCGTGAGCAACTTCATGACAGAGTTTTAAGATCGTGCCACGATACACCCGCGGTATTACTAACATAGTGAACTGCTCTCCGCGCTTACTATGCCGGACACGAAACAATAGGCCGTTTTTCATAACATAATCGCGCCGATCCGTCTCGGGTCCTTCCGCACGCTCAATCAACGGCGCGAGCTCCTTGTCTTGTCTCTGAGCTGTAGCAAATTCGGTGGGGTCCAAACGAGCCAAAGCAATGCTACCGAAATCTAATTCAGATTCCTGATCGTTTGATTCCGAGTTGCCCGGGGCGTCGACCTCGCCCTGACCAACTCTATTGTCATCCTCGGTTTCCTCCGAAGCGGTTACCTGGAACGCGTCCTGATCTCGGCCGTTTCCTGTACTCTCGGCAGGCTCTACCGCCTCTATTGTCTGGGGCCCTTCCGCCCTTACGCGCTCAGCAACTGCTTGCGCCCTAGTCCGCACCGCGCAGATAGGCTGTGGTTCTAAGAAACCTTGCTTTATTTCTTTCAAAATCGTAGCAGAACGATTACTAAAAATGTAATAAGGCAAGTCGCAATTCTTCGCGACTGCGGCCTCTGTAACAAGAGTACCGAATGGCCCTACAATCTCTACCTTGGCTACCGGTAGGTTTTTCGGCGCTTCGTCCAGGGGCTGCTGAACCCATACGGACTCGCCGGTATATTGTGTCGGCGTGACGTGCTTTGCGTTGATGACGTCAATCGTCGCACCCGTATCACGGAGAAAGGTTACAGTTTCACCGCAAATTTGGCCAGAAAATGTGTGTGGAGACAATAACTCTGGCGCACTAGTGTCGGCCACGTGATACATCTTTTCGCTAGGTTTATTGTTATACTGAGGACAATACCTCTTTATGTGACCTGGTTTTTTACATAAGTAACACGTCCGTTCTTGCGGCTTCTCGAACTCCGCGTTACTAGCTACCTTCGGCACTGCCGTTTTGGAAGTGGTCGGCGCGCTTTCCGTCGCCTTCGGCCATTTCCGTTCGCCTGCCTGCTCTTTATTGCCGAACCGCGAGAAATCCTTCTTATATCCGCTAGCCCGGTTGTTTTCGTAGGTGTCCAGCCTTCGTGCCAAATCTTGGGATGCAGAAACCTCACCCCACACATCAATGAAATGGTCACGCATAACCGCCGGCACCTTTCGCTTCATCTGGTCTGTTACAATGAGATCTAGCAATTGCTCAAATGTTTCTATCTTTAAACCTGAGACCCATTTTTTACAATAACTAGCTAATTCACGTGCATAGACGTTCCAAGTGGTCTTTGCACCTTTTACGTGACTACAAAACATCTGCCGGCACTTTTCTGCCGTGAACTTGTACATATCTAATAATTGTTCTTTAATTAGGTCATAATCTTGATCCGGTGAATCGGATCCTACTACGAGCCAGTTGTTCACTTCATTAGGAAGTAAACCCATTAAATGGCTTACCCATTCGACCGGCGCAATGCCAAGCTGGCGAGCATGCGCCTCGAAAACACTTAAAAACAACGTAATATCGTCGCCTTCGCCTTTGAATTTGTCCATGACTTGGCTGATACGAATATTAGTTCGATTTCCCGTGTCGCTACTACCGATGGAAACACGCGTGGGAGCCTGATTCGTTAGTTTTAACTTTTCAAGTTCAAATTGCCGTTCGCGTTCTTCGCGTTCTCTTGCCTGCTCTCTCTCTTCGCGTATTCTTTCCTGCTCTAACACTCTCTCTTCGCGTAATCTTTCCTGCTCTAACACTCTCTCTTCGCGTAATCTTTCCTGCTCTCGTATTTCTGCAACCTGTTCTTTTTCTTGGTCAGCGAGTTGTTTCACGAATGATTCCTCGTACTGCTCGCTTTCCGTAATGATTGATTTAAGTTTAACAACGGTCTCGTTCCCTTCTAATGTTTCCCCCATCTCCATCGCGACCCTAACAAGCACCTCTTTCCTATAACCCGCTAAGAAAGCCATATTGCCTGAATTGATCCCCGGCCAGAACAAAAAACACACTTACGTTCAGTTGACCTCGGTGTCGCGTGAGCGCCTTCTGGATCCGGTTTGTGGCCTCCTTCCTTCCTCTCGTTCAGGTCGGTCCGGGATGTCTTCCAGTTCCGGTACCAATCTCTGCAGCTCCAGTTCCAGTACCGATATCAGTTCGTTCCAGTACCAGTTCCAATTACCAGTACCAAGTTTTAGAAAAGAAAGGTTCCGAGTCGGATTGTACCGCCCCGAAACTACCGTACCGAAACACCGCACTTTTCGGTTTCTCGTGGCGTGCGCGACACTGCCGGCGCCACGTATTTACGACGCGTATGCACGTTTAACTGCGTACACTGTCTTTACGCGTGCTGTTCTGATTAATCAGCGCGCACCGATGGCTCTGATGCCGCACTGATGTCCCCGCGGATGCTGCTGCAGACTTCCGCGTTCCCCGTTCGTTGCGAACGTAGTGACTGCTTCCACAAAGCTGAATGATAGACGTGAGTCTTTAATCTGCTGTAACCAATTATTAACTGCAATTGGCACAACCACCCGGTGTGAGTTCTAAGCACCACTGCAACCAATTTTGAACTACAATTGCAACAATTGGCGCAGGCACTCCGGCGTGAATTTACAATAACCGCTGCTACCAATTTTAGACAAAAAAATGGCAGAATTGGTGCGGGCACCCCGACGTGAGTTTACAATAGCCGCTGCCACCAGTTTTAGAAAAGAAAAGTGGCAGAATTTGCTGCGAGCGCCCCGACGTGAGTTTTCGATAACCGCTGCCACCAGTTTTAGAAAAGAAAAGTGGCAGAATTTGCTGCGAGCGCCCCGACGTGAGTTTTCGATAACCGCTGCCACCAGTTTTAGAAAAGAAAAATGGCAGGAATTGGTGCGGGCACCCCGACGTGAGTTAACAGTAACCGCTGCCACCAGTTTTAGAAAAGAAAAATGGCAGGAATTGGTGCGGGCACCCCGACGTGAGTTTTCGATAACCGCTGCCACCAGTTTTAGAAAAGAAAAGTGGCAGAATTGGTGCGGGCACCCCGACGTGAGTTAACAGTAACCGCTGCCACCAGTTTTAGATAACAAAATGGCAGGAATTGGTGCGGGCACCCCGACGTGAGTTTTCGATAACCGCTGCCACCAGTTTTAGAAAAGAAAGGTTCCGAGTCTGTGACGTACTAGAGTGAAAAACACAGACGACTGTTCTGATTGAATAAATACAATATATTTACA
Organism: Teleogryllus occipitalis; assembly: GCA_011170035.1. Classification (NCBI taxonomy): domain Eukaryota; kingdom Metazoa; phylum Arthropoda; class Insecta; order Orthoptera; family Gryllidae; genus Teleogryllus; species Teleogryllus occipitalis. Next base: position 5,692 of record BLKR01017580.1, read on the forward strand.
GATTTTTTACAATTAATGTACAATGATATGATACAAAAATCTAGCCCCTTGGCAACCTTTCAATTCTCTTAGCCGCGAAATCCCGCGACCGTCCCCTAGGCCTCGCCCAGAACCACTGCTTCGGAAGCAGCAACAAGCAACGCGAAGTGCGAAGCTGTCGGACATAGAGTCCCGTAACTACACCAGTTACATGGCTTGTCGCCAAACCGATCTTCGACCTGAAGATCACGTGCAAGGATTGCACTGGAGATACCTCACGTCTTTCGACACCCAGCGTATCCCGCGAGGCGCCTGTCGGCGCGGCCTTAAATATCCGCCGGCTCGCCCCACCCTACAAGCAGCGGGCGACACACGGCTCGCTGGCCAGCCTTTACAGAGCTACAACCGACACCTCTTAGACTCGCATCCGCGCGCGTCCCTTTGAAGGAAATTCCAGCCGGGATTCCTGAGGGCTTTCCCAACCGGCGCGGCGAGGCGCCGCACCCGTCCACCCCCATCCACATCCGGCTTTACGCGGGTTTCCCCGAAGCGGCCCGACGCACCGGCGCCGGACTAGGCGACGCTACACTATAAGCTCCCAACCGGTCTCCCAGAATTTCTGGTAGTGTAGTGCATGTTAGTGTAAGTGTGTGTGTGTGTAAGGGGAGAGGATAGGACAAGGAAGAGGAAGGAAAGATCGCGCGCGGTACGTGGTCAGTTTGTTAGGGTACTGCTCCGGCATTCGTCTGGTGTTGATCGGAGAAACCACGGAAAACTACCGATCAGAGCAGCCGGCCGCTAGAATTCTCCTCCAGACTGCGACTGAATTCAATCTACCTGAATGCTAGTGTCGAGAATCCTGCCGCTGTCGGGATTCGAACCTAGGACCTCCCGGTCAGAGACGCTGCAGTGACATCAGGTGATGCACTGATCTACCGCTCCTGGTACATATCAGGTTGAACACTAGGATATTTTACTCAAGTTTAGATAAATTATCTTTTTGTGACTCAGCAGGTTAGGTATAGAAGAGGATCGGAAAAAAATTTAATCAGTAATATGATAATAACTACTACTAATTGTTTCAAGGAGGTTTTGAAGAAGCTATAATTGCGTACATATTTTGGAATTACCCCTAGAAAAACTAGAAAGTTAGGGAATCTAGTCAGCATACAAGTGAAAACACAAGTCAAGAGTTCAAGCCCTGAGAGAAACTGAAAACATTCAGAGATGATGGTAAATGATTTTACGTGTATTTGATAATAATAATAATAATAATAATAATAATAATAATAATAATAATAATAATAATAATAATAATAATAATGTGTTGTAAAACTATTTGGTTATTAAACAAAATTAAAATAATTAAGAACTTGGATATTAACAATTCATTTTTAGAAAATGTTTACAGTTAAAATATTCCACTAAGTAGCAAATTGGAAAACTGAAAAAAATTAGGAAATGTTTACCGTTTAGAATATTCCCAAGACTTGAAAGCCCGATCCAACATCTCGTCCCCGTAAGCCAACGATTTATACTACATTTATTCTCGTACGATTTATACTCATTTACACTTGACATAGAGTAGATAATTGTAAACACAAATATTACACGACAAATCTGTTGAAGTAGCCAGAAAACAGAGATTGAAGTGATCAGAAATGTTCAAATTTGCATCAAATACTAATGTAATACGGGTCGCAGTTTAAGAGGGTTGGATCTCAGAGAGAAATTTGCCAAGTCTATGCAAACAAACCAGAGAAAGGAATTTGAATATGGATTCTAACAGTAATGAAGGAAATATAATAATCATACCGATTGATTTTATATTTATGAGAAAGTAAATGAAATTAATTGAGGAAAGAGCAATGAAATTGAACCTGATAGGAATCGCAGGATGCGGACGATGGGACGCTCGATAAGCTACGGAGCATGTAAACGAGTTTGGATGATAATAGATGCAGAAAGGCAGAATGCTTGCGAGGACATTGTGTTCGAGTAGAATCTACCCCATAGTTTGCGACAGTCTCTCTCCCGAATATGATTTACGTCAGTGCCTTATCAGAGATGAGATCAGTGGATCAGTGCCTTATCGGAGATGAGATTGCAGGAAACCAGTAATAAGAGGGTGTTCTTATCTGATCTTCGATGGCGAATAGGGAAGGTTTTGCAAGACAATGATTATGTTTCAGAGAATCCATTGTAAAAAGGTGGAAAGCAACTCTAAAGGATAAAACAGGATGTATTAATAAACGAACGGTAAAAACCAGGAGAGAGAAAGGCAAATTAATCTTCGTTTAACTCGTAAACAAAAAGGAATATACAGAATAACAACTTCCCCCAAAAAAAGTAAAGAAAATATTAACACTTCTAGAATCATCTCTCTTTAAAGGTAAAATAATAAGGACATTTCAAATACTTCAGAAAATCTACAATATCTAGGTATTCTTTATCTCATTGCGAAATATATGTGTGAAAACTTGCATATAATGTTTGGTGTTATTTCAAATTTATTCATCCTCTCAGTGTCAAGTTCTATACGACATGGATTGTATTGAAATGATAGGTCGTTGGGCTTATTCGAGGATAAAATGAGCTTAATTTTAATACATTGGAGTTTTATAAAGTACGATATATGTGACGGAACAACAGGAGGAGAATTCTAGCGAGTGGCTGCCCTAGCTAGCTAGTTTTCCGTTTCGTCAATCAATACAGGGCGAATGCTGTAGCAGTGGATCAGTGCCTTAAGAAACGGGACAGGGAATGCACGACACCATTGCCTCCATTTCATCCTTGTTTCCGTATTCCTCCTTACACACATATATGCATTACACTATCACTGAGTTACATGTGCTACACATACGCGTCTAATGACCATAGCTACTGCTACAAAAATAATGAATCAATCGCTACAAATATGCAGGTGTATCAGGATAATTGTTACTAACTTCTAAGGCGTATTAAAAAATTTGATTTATTACTAATTCTGCAAATAAGTTTGAGAACTTGGCAATACACTTGCTTAACATTACAGAACTTAACAAATATACATTTAATAATACATAGATATACAATTAATATTACAATTATAAAGAGTCAAAGATGATAATTTTTTGCTGATTAGTATGTGGTAGGAAATTTCATACAACGATGTAATTGCTTCTGATTTTTAGGCAACTCATCATGTTCTGGTATTCGGCAGGTATGCGATATCACTTTGACTGCCTCACAATACGATCTGCACAACACCACTGCATGATGAGTTGTCTACATGTCAGGAGAAAATGTCACATATCGACCCTTTGAAATGACCAGGTTCCTAGTAACAATTCAGTCGTTTGGAGAAAGTTTCGTTAACTCAGACATCTCTCCACCTACAGTTGTGATTTTTGTCCACGAATTGCAGCGGGAGACGTTTTACTTGTAGCTTATGTCTGACAGAATCCAATTACACTAAAAACATATTGTCTTCGATTTTGTCAGTAGGAACCCTATCATTTCAAAGGATCGATGTGTAACTTACGTGAAATTTTCCATCTCATTTTCATTGGCAAAAAATTATCATATTCGACTTCCCCAGAGAATTTTAGAAGTTTGCAACATTTATTCTACGCATGTCTTTATAAATGTGTTGTTATTCTGTAACACAGTGTTTGTAATAACATGGTGTGCTTGCCAGAAACGTCTTTTGCACCACTGACAATTAGCTATCTAGTTTGCAAGAGAGTAATAGCGATCCCCTGTACACACACACTGCCCTTCTGTATGCTCTCTAGTCGACTGCGCTGGACGTCCTTGCGGAACGCTGATATTAAAGCAGGTAGAACGCTACCCTAACTACGTACATTCACTATTTCACGATACTGTTATTCATTAACATTCTTATACCAATTGGGGAAGGAATCAACGACGGACTCCAGTGTAGTATTTCTCTGTCTTTATTTAGGTAAGGAGTTACTGTTTCATCGTTTAGGACTTTTATTATTAGAATCCTTCCCAACTGTAAGTGATAATTTTGTGTTTAAACGCTTCTCGGATATTTACAAAACAATTCCCAACCCGCGTCATCCATAATCGCTTCGTGGAAACGGCGGTGTATTGTAATGCTTGCACATGAACACGTTGCAATATTATTTTAGTGTCTATCGATGTAAATAAGAGTTGTTCAATCAAATCGACATTATGTATGTAAGTAATGTATGAATGTATCTATGTACGTATGTATGTATGTATGTATGCATGCATGCAAGTATTAATGTATTATCAGGTGTATGCATAAGTTCTTATCAATTTTGTGGTAAGGAAAACACGTTATTTTTAAGGAAAATTCATTTTTTGTTCATTCAAAGTATTGACCATCGGTTTCTAACTCTTCACCCACTTGTCAGGTAAATAATTAATATCATGCTAGAAAAACCTGCCTGTCTTTTGCGGCAAATTAGTCGTCGAGCCATTTTCCAACATCCTCGAAATTGCTGAAGTGCTGCTCTGCGACCGTGTACCGCATCAATGCGAAGAGGTGATAGGCAGATGGCGCCAGGTCGGGGGAGTTCGGCGGGTGCGGAAGGATGTCCCATCCAAGGCATTTCAAGGTGTCCATCACTAGTTTTGCTGTGTGAGGCGGTGCATTGTCGTGCATTTGCCGTTCGTTTAAATCGAGTGGGAACCATTGACCGAGTTTATTAAAACTTTCCCATTGCTCGTAACGTCTCTTGATCGTTTCTTGTGACTTTTTTGATACTTTTGGCAATTGCTGTTGAATTTGAGTTGCGTCATCGTCCAGTAACGCCGGCATTGCTCGTCTTTACACTATTGTGGTCTACCAGAGCGTGTA
>BLKR01017581.1:0-10497 GCA_011170035.1 Teleogryllus occipitalis
ACCCATTAACATATAAAAGTAATTCATATTCATTTACTGTTTTGTTTTTTTCTATTTTATTGATATTGGTGTCACCAATAATGAGTGCAGGATATTTGTTGTAAGGTTCCACTAGAGTTTTCAATTTTTTCAAGAACGATTTGTTGTTTGTGTTAGGTGGTTTTCATAAATTATGATTATTTCTGTAATAACTGAGTTTTGACCAGTTCTAACAGTGCCTGCTATGGCTTCATATTGATCTGCAAAACAGTTTACATGATCGAATATTAGGTTGCTTTTGTTAAATAGTAATATACCCCCTCTTGATTTCATTGTTTGTAGCGAGTAACTTCTTTTATAGTCTGCTAGGAAATAGAGTTCTACATTTTGTTGTTTTAGATTAACTTCTGTTACACAAATAATGTCAAAGGAGCTATTGTTTAAGATGACCAAAAGCTCATTTCAGTGTCTTTTTAAAGAGCAAATGAAATATGAGAAACAGACAATTTACCTTTTTTGGACGACCTTCACCACATTTTGTAAGACATTCTTGTCACTTTTCCATGTCCTCGCATGCTTTAAAGTTTTCATGATGATTTCTTATATTACTAGAGTTCCAGTCCATTGTGAAGTTGTCGAAGTAATTTGTTAAATTCTGACCAATTTAGCATTTGTCCAAGTCCTTAACACTAGTAGCTGCAATTACGTTGCTATTGTCTTCTTTTCTCACAAATATTGTCCCATTTTTTGCCCACACGTATTTAATGTTTTTTAGCCTTGCTTGTGTTCTCAGTTCTTTTAATAAATTCCTATTTTCTGGCGTCAGGGCTTCGTTGAAATATAGGCGATCGCCATTTTGTTTTTCCTCCCTACTCATATTATTCCATTACTGGATTCCTTTCTTCATAAAAACATTTCTTTGATTTTCTTCCTTGAATTTCACCACTAGTATTTTACTGCTTTTTAGTGGCTTTCTTGTGCTTGCGTCGCTTCACATTCCACATCGGCACCTATTTTTTCAGCAATTTTTTTATACTCTTCCATAGGTGAGGCGTTGTCGGCTGCTGCAAGTCTGTGGATTTCCACATATTTTCATTTCTTGTATTGCTCTATTTTGTTTAGTTTTGTTGAGAGATTGGTTAGTTCCATATCTTTATTTGCCAAGTTTCCCTTTAGAATATTCACTTCTTGTTTAAGAAGTTTGTTTTCTTTGATATTCTCATCTAGTTTCTTAGCCATCTCGTCGAATTTCTTGGACATATGGTGAACGGATTTTATCAATTCTTGCATTAGTTTCTTCAAGCTCGGTGATAAATCGGGGTCCAGATTTAAAAGCTCATCTTCTATATTACTTTCTTCACTTCTAGAATGTGAATTTACATTTTGAGGGCGATTTTCGCCCTATGGGTACTTTCCAAAATTGAACACGAACCGAAATGATACAGATTTTGGCATCCATACATCTTAAACCGTCTTCTTGTATTTCTTCTTTCCATAGATTGCACGTATTCATGTTTGTGATATAAAAGAACGAACTACGGTTTCACAAATCACTACAAAACTTAATAATTAGAGTGGTGGGAGCTACACGCGAACACATCCACACGGTACGAGTGCCGGAAATTAACTGATACTAATAATAGCTAAATAATTATTATTATTAATAATAATGATGATAATAATAATAATAATAATAATAATAATAATAATAATAATAATAATAATAATAATAATAATAATAATAATAATAATAATAATATTGAATTTATTTATCATTAAATCCATATTACTGTGAACAGAGTATACAACAAAAGAAAATCAAACAACTAGTACCATTACCTTCAAAGCAACAAACAACAATAACAAGAAAAGCAGTTTTCATCACATTACAGAGTACACTCCTTACCTTCACTAAGTGCTAGTTGCACTTGTCAGAGAGGGATGAGTCGTATGTACCTTTTGGTGTGAGACCAGTGCTTACTACAGTCTGTTCAATTCTCTATTGAATGAACCATTGCAACTGAAGTGCAATAAAACATTCTTACCAACCATAATATAAAACAATAATAACAAGAACAAAAACATCATTTACGTATTAAGATCTACATGAAAAATAAAATAAAAATAAATAAATAATAAAAATAAAATAAAGAAAACAAATTAGGTTCAGGTTAGGCAATTAAAACAGGCAATGTCATGGCAATTGGCAATAACAAAACAAAATTAATAAAATTATTAAGACAACAATTGAACACTGTAAAGCAAATAAATTGGTTGTATACTAATTATGAAATAATAATGTACAAAGAATTAAATCAATAAGTAACAAAATCTACTAGTAATAACTAAGAAAACAAACAAAAAACATAATAAATCCATTTAACAATATAACACTAATGGTACAATAATTCTATAACAATAGTCTGGTAGTGAAATAACAAAATTTATCTTGACAATAACTTACTAATAACATTATTGATAAATCAATATATTTATTAGTATATAACATTTGTTCTTATTTTAATGTTGTTTTTTAAGCAATAAATTGTTTATGTTACTTCTCTTTACTTTGGGGGGGGGAGGTTAATTCTTGATATACAATTCCTTTAGTTTCTTTTTTAGTAGCCTTTTAGATGTGATTTCTATCAATTCATCTGGCAGAGAGTTTAGCAATTTTGGAATGGCTCTACTTAGCATTCTGTCTCCAAATTTATTGAATGTCTCAGGTGAAGTTGTATAATGTGAAGTTGTATTTCTTATGAGTTACATAGTTATGCCCACTAGTGTTTCTATATTTTTGATTAAAGAAATGTCTTTGTAGAATTGGAATTCATATATTTTTTTTACTGTCAGAATTCCATGCAAAGCTGCACTTTCTCCGAAAGTCTTTTCTGTTATGTTTAATTTTTCATTTAGACTTTTTATGCATCTATTCTGGAGATTTTGTATTATGTCTAAGTGGGTTTTTGATGCAGCTCCCCAAACACAAATTCTGTATGTCATGAGAGACTCAATCAGTGCAAAATATATTAATTTTAGAACTGGGTAGGTCACAAAATCCCTTATTCTCAAATATTTATGCATGGATATTCTGACTTTTTTACTTAATTCCAAAATATGCTCCCTCCAACTCAGATTCTGATAAAAAATCATACCTAAGTACCTAAGTTTACTCACAGAATTGATTTTAGATACGCAATGACAATTTTCAAAAGCATTGTGTAGCGTCGCCTGGTCCGGCGCCGGTGCGTCGGGCCGCTTCGGGGAAACCCGCGTTAAGCCGGATGTGGGTGGAGGGTGGCGGCGCCACGCCGCGCCGGTTGGAAAAGCCCTTAGGAATCCCGGCTGGAATTTCCTTCAAACGGACGCGCGCGGAGGCGAGTTTTAGAGATGTCGGTTGCAGCTCTGGAAAGGCTGGCCAGCGAGCCGTGTGACGCCCGCTGCTTGTAGGGTGGGGGCGAGCCGGGGATATTTAAGGCCGCGCCGACAGGCGCCTCGGGGGATACGCTGGGTGTCGAAAGACGAGAGGTATCTCCAGTGCAATCCTTGCACGTGATCTTCAGGTCGAAGATCGGTTTGGCGACAAGCCATGTAACTGGTTTAGTTACGGGACTCTATGTCCGACAGCTTCGCACCTCGCGTTGCTTTTTGCTGCTTCCGAAGCAGTGGTTCTGGGCGAGGCCTAGGGGACGGTCGCGGGGTTTCGCGGCTAAGAGAACTGAAAGGTTGCCAAGGGGCTAGATTTTTGTATTATAATCATTGTACATAAATTGTAAAAATTCTGTAAATATATTGTATATATCAATCAGAACAGTCGTCTGTGTTTTTCACTCTAGTACGTCACAGACTCGGAACCTTTCTTTTCTAAAACTGGTGGCAGCGGTTATCGAAAACTCACGTCGGGGCGCCCGCAGCAAATTCTGCCACTTTTCTTTTCTAAAACTGGTGGCAGCGGTTACTGTTAACTCACGTCGGGGTGCCCGCACCAATTCTGCCACTTTTCTTTTCTAAAACTGGTGGCAGCGGTTACTGTAAACTCACGTCGGTGTGCCCGCACCAATTCTGCCATTTTTCTTGTCTAAAATTGGTAGCAGCGGTTATTGTAAATTCACGCCGGAGTGTCTGCGCCAATTGTTGCAATTGTAGTTCAAAATTGGTTGCAGTGGTGCTTAGAACTCACACCGGGTGGTTGTGCCAATTGCAGTTAATAATTGGTTACAACAGATTAAAGACTCACGTCTATCAATCAGCTTTGTGGAAGCAGTCACTACGTTCGCAACGAACGGGGAACGCGGAAGTCTGCAGCAGCATCCGCGGGGACATCAGTGCGGCATCAGAGCCATCGGTGCGCGCTGATTTATCAGAACAGCACGCGTAAAGACAGTGTACGCAGTTAAACGTGAATACGCGTCGTAAATACGTGGCGCCGGCAGTGTCGCGCACGCCACGAGAAACCGAAAAGTGCGGTGTTTCGGTACGGTAGTTTCGGGGCGGTACAATCCGACTCGGAACCTTTCTTTTCTAAAACTTGGTACTGGTACTGGAACAAGCTGATATTGGCACTGGAACTTGATCTGCTAATATTTGCATCACCGGAAGAACACATCACGGACCGACCTGAACGAGAGGAAGGAAGGAGGCCACAAACCGGATCCAGAAGGCGCTCACGCGACACCGAGGTCAACTGAACGTGTGTTTTTTGTTCTGGCCGGGGATCAATTCAGGCAATATGGCTTTCTTAGCGGGTTATAGGAAAGAGGTGCTTGTTAGGGTCGCGATGGAGATGGGGGAAACATTAGAAGGGAACGAGACCGTGGTTAAACTTAAAGCGATCATTACGGAAAGCGAGCAGTACGAGGAATCATTCGTGAAACAACTCGCTGACCAAGAAAAAGAACAGGTTGCAGAAATACGAGAGCAGGAAAGATTACGCGAAGAGAGAGAGCAGGAAAGATTACGCGAAGAGAGAGTGTTAGAGCAGGAAAGAATACGCGAAGAGAGAGAGCAGGAAAGAATACGCGAAGAGAGAGAGCAGGAAAGAATACGCGAAGAACGCGAACGGCAATTTGAACTTGAAAAGTTAAAACTAACGAATCAGGCTCCCACGCGTGTTTCCATAGGTAGTAGCGACACGGGAAATCGAACTAATATTCGTATCAGTCAAGTCATGGACAAATTCAAAGGCGAAGGCGACGATATTACGTTGTTTTTAAGTGTTTTCGAGGCGCATGCTCGCCAGCTTGGCATTGCGCCGGTCGAATGGGTAAGCCATTTAATGGGTTTACTTCCTAATGAGGTGAACAACTGGCTCGTAGTAGGATCCGATTTACCGGATCAAGATTATGACCTAATTAAAGAACAATTATTAGATATGTACAAGTTCACGGCAGAAAAGTGCCGTCAGATGTTTTGTAGTCACGTAAAAGGTGCAAAGACCACTTGGAACGTCTATGCACGTGAATTAGCTAGTTATTGTAAAAAATGGATCTCAGGTTTAAAGATAGAAACATTCGGGCAATTGCTAGATCTCATTGTAACAGACCAGATGAAGCGAAAGGTGCCGGCGGTTATGCGTGACCATTTCATTGATGTGTGGGGTGAGGTTTCTGCGTCCCAAGATTTGGCACGAAGGCTGGACACCTACGAAAACAACCGGGCTAGCGGATATAAGAAGGATTTCTCGCGGTTCGGCAATAAAGAGCAGGCAGGAGAACGGAAATGGCCGAAGGCGACGGAAAGCGCGCCGACCACTTCCAAAACTGCAGTGCCGAAGGTAGCTAGTAACGCGGAGTTCGAGAAGCCGCAAGAACGGACGTGTTACTTATGTAAAAACCAGGTCACATAAAAAAATATTGTCATCAATATAACAATAAACCTAGCGAGAAGATGTGTCACGTGGCCGACGCTAGTGCGCCAGAGTTATTGTCTCCACACACATTTCTTGCCAAAATTTGCGGCGAAACAGTCACCTGTCTCCGTGACACGGGGGCGACGATTGACGTCATCAACGCAAAGCACGTCACGCCGACACAATACACCGGCGAGTCCGTATGGGTTCAGCAGCCCCTGGACGAAGCGCCGAAAAATCTACCGGTAGCCAAGGTAGAGATTGTAGGGCCATTCGGTACTCTTGTTACAGAGGCCGCAGTCGCGAAGAATTGCGACTTGCCTTATTACATTTTTAGTAATCGTTCTGCTACGATTTTGAAGGAAATAAAGCAAGGTTTCTTAGAACCACAGCCTATCTGCGCTGTGCGGACTAGGGCGCAAGCAGTTGCTGAGCGCGTAAGGGCGGAAGGGCCGCGGGGTTCAAACAATGCAGGTGACGAAGCGCCGGGCGACGCGCCGCAGACAATAGAGGCGGTAGAGCAAGCCGAGAGTACGGAAAACGACCGAGAGCAGGACCCGTTCCAGGTACCCGCTTCGGAGGAAACCGAGGATGACAATAGAGTTGGTCAGGGCGAGGTCGACGCCCCGGGCAACTCAGAATCAAACGATCAGGAATCTGAATTAGATTTCGGTAGCATTGCTTTGGCTCGTTTGGACCCCACCGAATTTGCTACAGCTCAGAGACAAGACAAGGAGCTCGCGCCGTTGATTGAGCGTGCGGAAGGACCCGAGACGGATCGGCACGATTATGTTATGAGAAACGGCCTATTGTTTCGTGTCCGGCATACTAAGCGCGGAGAGCAGTTCACTATGTTAGTAATACCACGGGTGTATCGTGGCACGATCTTAAAACTCTGTCATGAAGTTGCTCACGGCCATTTAGGGGTCACAAAAAGCAAAGATGCCATGGCCAAATATTACTTCTGGCCGAATTGCTATAAGGATATTGAAAACTATGTGCGTAGTTGCGACAGTTGCCAACGAGTAGGAAACGGCGGCGAAAAACTTTGCGCGCGCCTTTGAAAATTGTTCCTATAACGGGCAAGGCATTCGAGAAAGTGAATGTCGACGCGTGTGGCCCATTTCCAGAATCGGTCTCCGGAAACAAGTTTATTTTAACGGCGATGTGTTTAGCCACGAAGTATCCCGAGGCTATTCCGATACGGGACCTAACTTCGGTCACTGTAATTGAGGCATTACTAGAATTATTCAGTAGAATAGGATTTCCACGCGAATTGCAAACCGACCAGGGCACTTGCTTCACGAGTGCTTTGACAGCGGAATTCGCCGAGCGGTTTGGCATTAAACTGGTGAGAAGTTCGCCGTATCACCCTCAATCAAACGCAGTCGAAAGAATGCATCGAACTATGAACCGGCTTATGAAGGTTCTGTGTTTGGAGGCAGGGACGGATTGGGAATGTCAGCTTCCCGCTATTATGTTCGCGTTGCGCACGAGTGTGCACGAATCATTAGGTTTCTCTCCTGCCGAATTGGTGTACGGGAAGAATCTCCGTACCCCCATGACACTTCTTTATGAAAGGCTTGCGGGAACTGCGGAAGGTGAAGAAAATTCTGTAGTTGAGCATGTATTCAAATTAATATATCGTTTGAAACGCTCCCGTGACCTAGCTCACAATAGAATGGCTGAAGAACAGCAGAAACGTAAAGTGTGATATGACCGGAAGGCGGTCTCACGTACTTTCGAGATAGGCGCGAAGGTGTTGGTTCTCGCACCAAACAGGACGCGGAAGCTCGCGGTTCAGTGGATAGGGCCGGGCGAGATTCGCGAGAAAATTTCGGAGCATAACTATGTGGTCCAGATGCCGGGGCGGAAGGAACCCCGCGTCTATCACATTAATATGCTTAAAAGATACCACCAGCGGACAGAGTACTTGAATGTGCTTAGTTCTACGACTGTGACAGACGCAGGTGACGAAGACGCGCTAGATTGCTATGCGCTTAAATTGGATTGTTGCGACTTTGACGCGGAAGAAATGCTGAGAGGGACTGAGGTCGAACCGGAGTTTCGCGACGCTCTGAAAACGGTCATTTGTAAGTACAGGTCTATATTTCGTGAAAAACCCGGATTGACAGATATTACCACTATGGATATCGAGTTAACTGATACTAGCAAAGTGGTTCGAAGCGTACCCTACCGTACATCGCCGAGGCAGGCTAAGATATTACGGGAAGAAATCGATAGAATGCTTCGCGACAATATCATTGTGGAGACGGAGAGTGATCATACGTCTCCCATGATATTGGTTGAAGCACCGGGCAAGAAACCACGGCCCTGTATCGATTATAGGCGCCTCAACGAAATTATTAAGACCGAATACTTTCCGTTACCCAATCTCGAAGAACGGACAGAGCAGGTAGCTGCAGCTAAAAATATAAGTGTACTGGACCTTTGCAAATGTTTTTGGCAGATCGGTCTTACGGAAAGGGCACAAAGGTATTCGGCGTTCGTGACCAGTTTCGGCACGTACCGGCCGCTTAGATTACCTTTCGGAATAAAGAACGGTCCCTATCAATGTTGTCGTATTATGGGCACCTTGTTGAATAAATGCCAAGAATTCGCGGTACCATACCTTGATGACATCGCGGTTTTCAGTAACACTTGGCAAGAACACATTCGACACCTAGAAACGGTCTTTCGAATATTAAAATCCGCCAAATTGACAGTGCAACCGCGCAAGTGTTTGTTCGCGCGGGCTAACGTAAAATATCTTGGATACGTAGTCGGTAACGGGAAATTGCGGACGGCCGAAACCAAGATACAAGCAATCCAGAACTTTCCCAGACCAGAGTCAAAGAAACAAGTGCGTTCTTTGCTCGGTTTGGTAGGATACTATCGACGTTTGATACCAGGATTTGCGGAGAAGGCGGCAGCGCTTACCGATGTACTGCGTGGGCGCGAGCGCCAGGGTAAGATCGTCTGGACAGAGGCATGTGAAAGATCTTACAATGAGCTGCGACAAGCTCTCAGTGAAAAAACAGCGGTATATGCACCGGATTATAACAAGGAAATTCGAGTTCAGGCAGATGCTTCTCGGAGAGGCTTAAGCGTGGTTCTCTACCAAGTAAATGACGAGGGAGTAGAACAACCAGTCGTTTTTCTAAGCCGTAAATTAAATGATGCCGAAATGAATTATGGCACCACAGAACTAGAGTGTTTAGCGCTGATTTGGTGGTTGGATAAACTTAAAATTTATCTCGACGGGCAGGCCACAATTCAGGTCGAAACCGATCACATTCCGTTGGTCTGGTTGCGTAATACGGCCGGAAAAATTTCAGATTATTACGCTGGTCTCTTTTAATCCAGCACCTCGATTTACGCATCAGGCACAAAAAGGGCTCAGAAAACGTTAATGCAGATGCGCTTAGCCGCATGTTTGATGATGTGAATTGATCCACCGGCGAGAATAGGGAACACGCACGTTCATGACATGTATAAATGTCGGTGAAATTCTATGTAAATAATTTTGTAAATTCAAGGGTAAAATTGTTTTACTTTTTTTTGGATATTTTTATATGTAGATACATACATGTGTCAATAAATTCAGTTAAGAACGGCACATGATGTATGTAACGTATTCCACAATTATGTAATATTTCAATGTAAAGTAAATGTTTGTATTTCAGGATCTTATGTAATTCAAGATGCGTCAAGAATTATTATGTAATATTTCAATGTAAAGTAAATGTTTGTATTTCAGGATCATATGTAATTCAAGATGCGTCAAGAATACTTATGTATGTATATAGGAGTAAGGTTTAAATGTAATGGCAACATAGCTTAGGTGAAAAGGGAGGGGGGACAGCCCAGAGATTTATTTCACACATTTCGATTAAATAGGGTTTGATATTTTGGTATAATTATGTTCATGTTCATATAAAAATTAGGATGTAGAGGTCTCACGACCAGGTAATTTAGCAGAATTTTTTTCCTGGGCATATTTTGCTGCGAAAAAAAATTCTCACCCCCCGGCATGGGAGGGTCTGTAGCGTCGCCTGGTCCGGCGCCGGTGCGTCGGGCCGCTTCGGGGAAACCCACGTTAAGCCGGATGGGGGTGGAGGGTGGCGGCGCCACGCCGCGCCGGTTGGAAAAGCCCTTAGGAATCCCGGCTGGAATTTTCGTCAAAAGGACGCGCGTGGATGCGAGTTTAAGAGATGTCGGTTGCAGCTCTGGAAAGGCTGGCCAGCGAGCCGTATGACGCCCGCTGCTTGTAGGGTGGGGGCGAGCCGGCGGATATTTAAGGCCGCGCCGGTAGGAGCCTCGCGGGATACGCTGGGTGTCGAAAGACGAGAGGTATCTCCAGTGCTATCATTGCACGTGATCTTCGGGTCGAAGATCGGTTTGGCGACAAGCCATGTAACTGGTATAGTTACGGGACTCTATGTCCGACAGCTTCGCACCTCGCGTTGCTTTTTGCTGTTTCCGAAGCAGTGGTTCTGGGCGAAGACCTAGGGACGGTCGCGGGGGTTCGCGGCTAAGAGAACTGAAAGGTTGCCAAGGGGTTAGATTTTTGTATTATAATTTTTGTACATTAATTGTAAAAATTCTGTAAATATATTGTATATATCAATCAGAACAGTCGTCTGTGGTTTTCATGCTAGTACGTCACA
>BLKR01017582.1:0-10489 GCA_011170035.1 Teleogryllus occipitalis
ATATATATATATATATATATATATATATATATAATGAGACGAGCTCGAATATATGCCCTGGTAACGGACCGAACCATGTGTAAAAATTCCCAAGATACCGTCTTCGGCAGTTCGCTAATTTGAACGCGGCGCGAGAACCCCGTCACTCTCTGACGTCGACCGCGGCCGCGCCGAGCGAAACGCTTGTCCACGAATAAGAAATTCGAAAGATAAGCTTGGGAACGAGATCTTGTGATTGGCCGGTATCCGAAAAACGAGGGAAGCCAACGGCAAGAAATTTTTTCCGTTGAAAGTTGGAAGACTCTTAGGAAAATCTCGGAGGAGGACGGATCGCTGCGGAACGCGTCTCACCAATCACGTCAAAACCGTTATAAGTGATGGTTAGTGAAGAGAAACCGGTCGCGGGTCGCTAGCAGTGAACTTCACGCGAGATTGTTTCATCCGAGTACGGGAAGAGAACGTGTACTCGTTTTTTTATTGATAATTCACGACGGAAAATAAACGTGTATCAGTGGGAGCGAATTATGTGAATTCGGTGAGGGCTGAATCGGACTCTTTTCCGGCGTACGCCGAACAGTTTTCTGCATCGCCGCTACGTCACATCACCGAAGCAAGGAGTCAAGGCGATAACCATTCCTGAAACACCGCCAGAGAAGCATTTGTGTTGAGGAAGGAAGACGGGCGCAGAGGCGAGGCCGAGGCAATTCTCAGCCGAGAAAACTGGTGCGGAAACGCAGCGGAAGGAGGGGCGGAGGATCGTGGAGGCCAGGATACCCCGGCGCGTCGCCAGCACGAGCCGTCGCTACCAGCGCGAGAGCCCGGAGGTCGCGTAAGGTGCGATCGCCACGTTCTCCAAACGCCGAGGCGCCAAGGCGCCGCTCGCAGCACTCGACTAGGCCAGTTCACGTAAAACCCCATTGGAGAAGCGTGAGTACCCGTGCGACAGAACGGTCGCAGTAACGAAAAAGATGTAATCGAACAATGTTAAACCACACTATTCTTCTAAAAGCTTTTCAAATGTTACGCATTTCAAGCCACATTTGTAAATGCTGGCGTGTGGAACTCTTGAATGAAAGCTATGTTAAGAACATAAGTGATTAATTTGCTTTAAACAAGTCACCCAGTTGATTGAGTGTTTAAAGAGGTTTATAAAGTGTTCAAAGTTCATATAGTAAATTTATCTGCAGTCTGTGCTGAGTTTTCTAAGCATTGGTGGTTGAAGTGTATTGTGAATTAAAAACCACTTTTAACCCTAGGATGCATGGGCCTATGAAACTACACGAATGCATATGCAGGGCCTCCGAGGCCCTGCGACATTTTCTCTCAAAAAATGCAAATATTTTTAAAATTCGTCTCTTTAGAGCATACATTTAAATAAAATTAAATCCATACCATTCAACAAATGCTTATTTATTGCAATATTTGTTAATATAACATAATATTACACTTATTCATTGTGAATTTTTCTAGAATATCTTTACAAGCATGAGGAACAAACAATATGGCTATGTTCTTTGCACACAGATCTATTACATTTTTCACGTACCATTGTGCTTTTCCTGTGTCTTTCATATGGGCAGAAAGAACATCTTCTTCTTTGTTGCACACATCTAAATGTTTCTGGGGTGGGTTCTGGACACACTATACCGCACAATGAAAGAGCATGTTGCAATGATTTGGGTAAATTTGGTTGATTCGCTCTCCTCTCCATGAGGTTTCTAACTAACTCAAACGACAAGTCTTTCAAGAATAATCTTCTTGTATCATTTCTTTTTGGATAAAACTCTAAATTTTGAGCTGAAAATAGAATTTGACTGTTTAGTGCAGCAACGTCCATAACGTTCATCCACAAGACGAAAGGCCACCGCCGAGTTTGTCTCTTGCACGTGTAATTTTTCACTTTCTGATCCATTTGATCAACACCACCTTTTGTTTCGTTGTAAAAGCATATAATTTCTGGTTTATTTTTCATATTGTTGCTATCAATTGCCTTGTCGTGATGCATTGTGCTTATCAGAATTACTGCTCTTTTCTTTTTAGGCACATAGCTCACCATTGTTACTTTTCCCTTGAATCCAAAAAGGGAAGACTTTATCTCCCTCAGTGCAGATGGCAACATTTCTTTTGGTATGTCAGGCTTGTTAGGTCTCAGAGTCCCGACAACTGTGATTCCTTTTTGAAGCATTTCTTCAGCAAGTGGAACACTACAAAAGAAGTTATCAAATGTGATGTTCCGTGATGAACCTTCAACAATCTTTGCCAAATCATTTACAACTCCTCTTGCCTAGTTCTTTTGTACTGGCTCGTTTGGCTTTCTTCCAGTGTAAATGGTTCCGTTTATTACGTAAGAATCTTTTGAATCACAAAGTCAATAAATTTTGATGCCATATTTAGCGATTTTTTTGGGCATGTATTGTACGAAACTGCATCTACCTCGGAATGAGAGCAACTGCTCGTCAATAGTAAGATATGCATTAGGAGTCATAACATTTTGACAATTCCCAATGAACATTTCCCAAACATATCTAAAGGCAGCAAGTTTATCTGTTTGGGCACGTGACGCTCTGGTGCGCCGATCATCGAATCTAATAACTCTTCTAATATCTTCAAATCTATTTACAGACATAGTAGCTCTGTACAGAGGGTTTTGCTTTTGATCTAAAAACAGTTCCCTAACTGGTACATCCCAGCTTTTCTCCACACCAGCAAGAAGTAATAATCCAAAAAATGCATTGATTTCATCAACGGTAATTTGTCTCCAAGTTTTACCCTTTTCTGTTGCAATTCGCCTTCCCTCTAAATTCGAACATAGCAATATTTCATCAATAATATTTTGAGTAACAAAATAGTCCCATGCCTGTTTAGGTGTTGAAGTAGTTATTCCTCTTTTAGGGCCAGAAGTCCATGTAATAATATTATGTGCAAGTGTACGAGAAGAAACTGGAGAATCATGTTGCCAAACAGTACCATTTCTACTAATAAATGTTCCAGCAGTAGGGGGACTAGTAACACTCACCGAAATATCAGCGTCGCTTTCAGAACAAGAACTTGTGCTGTGATCATCACTTTCAATATCTGTCACTAAAGGATGATATTCTGGATCTAAATCTGAATCATCACTGTTTACATCATCAAGAACTTCCTCCTCAATCAGCCATTCTTCCACCGTAGGTTCAAAATCACCAGCAGAAGCTGAGACGTAACGTCTATCTCGTGAAAAAGCCATATTTCAAATTGAAAGCACACGGCACATTTCCCACTCCTTGCCAAACTGTTTCGCAGCTGAAATCTTACTAACTATACGCAAGATTCTCCAAGATTGCTTGTCAACAAAGGAAAAACACGATAACTTTGTTTCTCAGAATGAACCACGCATTGTAAAAGCCTGCTTATCGCCCCACGCTTTGAAATCTGACCTTTTCACGATAGGGCCTCAAAGGCCCTGCATATGCATTGACGTAGTAGAATTGTATTTTAGTAACTATCTATAAAACTTCTAAGAATTCTTCCTTTGCGAGAAGATCAAATGAAAGTAGAATAATCAATTGAAGATTACACATCCGGCCAGTTCTCATATTTCCAACATTGCAGAGTAATAAGCGAAATAAAAACCGATAGGGCCTCGGAGGCCCTGCATATGCATCCTAGGGTTAAGAAACGAAAGCAATTTAGCGCAGGGAATTTAAAAATTTGTGTTCTTTGTGTCCTTAAGACGAAGGTATTCCTACACCAACTGGTGCATGAATTACAAAATTATTTAATGAATGATGAAATAAGGTAAGGTTTTTTTTATGAGGCAGCGATAATTGCTTCGAATATGCATTTCCGAGCACGAAGGTTGTGTTCTAAATGTGATTATTTGTGAAGGGTTGTTATTTTTGTTGAATTTGTGTGTTGTGTTTTTTTTCTTTTTGTTTTTTGATTGTAGAATATACAGCCTTGTATGCCAGAGCCACAAGTGTTTTGCTTTGAGTACAAACCTGCCCGTATTCCCCATCCAGGTGCATTTTCAGACATAAGCCTCATCAAGGCAAACGATTCGAAACAACTCGAGAGGTCTGACGTCGGGACGGCAGTGAACTGTCGAACGACGCCGGTAACGCCCACGCGATCTCACACATCCTTAGGGCTAACGACTCCTTATCGCAACAGAGTTGTATTATGCGCGGCGCGTCGGAGGGAAGGCCACGACGTGTGTTCCGTCGCAATATATATATATATATATATATATATATATATATATATATATATATACATATATTGGAATAAACCGACTGATTTAAAAGAAATTCAGCCCCAGTTGGTGCGCCATTTGAAATAATCTGCAATATACTCAAACTCGGTCGAGGAACCTGAAAAGCAAATATCTTCCTATCTTGGTACTTCATTGCTAGAATTGGCTCAATGAAAAATCATATATTCATTTCACAAAAACATGGAAATTTATTAAACAATTTAAAACAATGTTGGTATTGTATAACTTTACCCAATATAAAACTAAACGTTTGTCATGACCGTTCCAACCTTATGTCTTCGCGCGCATTTGGATCATCTTTATCCATCTCCGACGCCACCGTCCTCAGGTCCAGACACCATCTTCTCTCGGAAGCACACTTCAATCACCGTTCATCAGATCAATAAACTATTTGCTGCTAACATTCCAGTCCAATCACTGACAACTTCGCCCAAGCCCTCAATGTCCCTCCAACTCGTTCACATGAAATAGTTTAAGCTCCACTGTCACACTTAGAGTTCCAATTTTGATGTTCTCTCAATATCCATTCCCTAGTAGATGCTTACAAGTCCCCAAAGAAAAAAAAACTCCTAACATTAATTGGAGCACGATCCGTTCATGAGCACGGCATCAGTCAGAATGAATGTCTCTCGTATTCTTTCAGCCCGGCAAAGCTCGGTTCATAATTTCGATTGTTTATTTGCAGATAACATTTGATGTACTTTCGTACCTAGCCAATCTCTAAATTTCTTGCAAAACGAACTAGCCGTCTTCAAGACTGTCACTGCTTTTTCGGCCAATCCCAGAATTCTTTATAGAATTAACTAGCCGTCTCCGCGATTGTCACTGCATGAATATGTTGACCTTGACGACGGCTCGCTTACCGTTGCTATGCTAGCATATTCACATAATTTATCCCCTTTAATTGACGCCATTTATAATAAATGTTGTACTATATATATATATATATATATATATATATATATATATATATATATATAGAAATAAACTGAATATATTAATGCTTTATTTATTTTAATTCTGACTCTATCTTCGTCTTTCTAATATTATTTTATATTATTCCAACGTAATCCGTTCCGAATTTGTATAAATGAGCGCCAGGAAAATATTACGCTAATACTATCATACAAGTCAACCTTCAACTCGAATTATACATAAATTAGTTTCCGGATACCTGGGTCGATGGGTTTCATAGAAATAATCACTATTGTATGCTAATAGATGATTATCCGATCTGCCATCTATACAGAGTGGTCGAGGAATCTGAAAAGCAAATATATTTCTATCTTGCTACTTCGTTTCTAGAATTGGCTCAATGAGAATCATGTATTCATTTCACAAAACATGGAAATTTATTAAACAATTTTGGTACTTGATAATTCTACACCAATAAAAAACCTTGGTCATGACCTGTTCCAACCTTATAATGTACTATTCGTCTTCGCATGCTCCTGGACGAAGGTGCCTCGTGCCATCTTCATTCTTCTCCGACGCCGCTGTCCTCAGGTCCAGATACCATCTTCTCTCTTCTTTTCTTGCAGAAGCACACTTCAATCGCCGTTCATCACTGTTTCCGAAGTTAATAAAGTCTAAGTCGTTCGCCAATTTACGAATGCCAAGTTCATCCCACGCGTATGCTGAATACTCAACGATCAACAAACTATCTGCTGTTAGCATTCCAGTCCAGTTACTGATAACTTCGCCTAAGCCCTCAATGTCCTTCTAACTCGTTCACTTGAAATATTTTAAGTTTTACTGTCCACACATAGCATTCAAATTCTAAGTTCTACCAATATCTACTCCCTAGTAGATGCTTACTAGTCCCAAAAACTCCTAACATTAATTGTGCACGATCCGTTCAACACCACGGCATCAGTCAGAATGAATGCCTATCATATTCTTTCAACCCTGCAAAACTCGGTCCATCTTTTCGATTGTTTATTTACAGACAACACTTGATGTACTTCCGTGCCTAGCCAATCCCTAAATTTCTTACAAAATGAACTAGCCGTCTTCACGACTGTCACTGCTTTTCCGGCCAATCCCTGAATTCCTTACAAAATGAATTAGCTGTCTCCGCGATTGTCACTGCACACAGTGGTGCATTTTGGCGATTTCCTGGCCAAAACCTCTTAGAGCTATAGTATGTTTTCTACGAAGACCAAAATTATTTTGGATTATCTTTACAATGTAAGGGAGCTACGAATATAATACCAGAATAATGCACTGCTTAATTCTGGGAAATATAAATATTTATTTTTCTAAAGAAACTTGTTTAAATTTTATCAATTCACAAAATGACTTTAGAAAACCGTAGGGATTACTTACATATTAATTGATAACATTTGGCATAAAGAAGCATGGTATTAATTCCATCTCATGCCCTCTGCCAGAGAAAATTCATATTCAGTGTCCGAAGAACCGGTAAGGAAGGGCACATTTTCACAAGGGCACATTTCTCCCTTCGCTGATATCGGGCTCAGGCAAATGAGACAAAGCATATTTGTTCAACAATTTTAACTTTCTTTTGGGAAGATCCCTCAGACTGGAAATGAAAGGAATAGAAGATCTCAACAGACGATTAAACATGTCCTGAATTGTGTGCAGTCTTCAACATGTTCGCGACAATCCTTCTCCATTCCGTCTTATATCTTTGTGAATAGATTCTAGGAATGTAATACCACGAATACTTGGAAAAATATTTCTTGGCAGTTTCCAGTGCGTACTACTAAAAAAAGTAATGCTGATGGCGTATCCACTCGACATTGCCAATAAAATTTTTCTAAATCTCTTAATAATACCTTCACTTATCCCCGTTATTTCGGAGGAATCTTTATTTCATTAAAAACAATACAATACTAATTTTATAACAATAACAATGTAATATAAATAATTGTTGGTTTGTAACTTAAAAGTTAAGTAAACAATATTACTTTCTGATCAATTGTATTTTTGATTTAATTTTTAAACATTTAAAAAGTGTTACGAGTTTCTTTGATATCACGTACGTATACACGTTTCATATCACACGTGTCATCGAGCGCGCACTCTTCCTGAGGACGAGTTTTGATGAGACATTATGTAATTATTATTTTGATGTAAAATTTTTAATGAAATAAAATATGCGTAATCCAATCCAGAAGATGTTATACGTACGTAAATATCATGTTTATGCAATGTTAGTAAATAGTCATAATCTATTACAAAAATTAAAATATTCATTTTTTGGTTTATAATATTGAGTAAATTAGTTATTTCATTAAAAAATCAATTCCTAGGAACTGCGTTGTAAAAGCAGTTCCCGTTCTAAGAACGGATATCGACGAGTCATTTTCGACGATCATGCGCGCTCGACGAAAAGGTAATTCTTTGTAGTTGCTAATGGGGCAAGTTGGGGCATGATTTTACAACTGGATTTGTAAGAGGAAAGATTAAGCTAATAAATTAAATTAGAAACTTCGCGGAATTCCGCGAAATTGGTAACTTTTAGTCTACGTGAACTTACGAGTAATTTAAATTATTGTATTAATTTGATGCATTTTAATATTTCATCCTACATCGGGATTATGCATTAATACATTATAAAACATACGTGAAAATACTATACAAACCTTCATGAAGAGAATATATACTGCCAGCTTCCTCTGCACAACTTTGTGCGGTCACCACATACAAACAAAGTTGGTCTCCCTGTGATACTCTGGCACTGCAGGTCTTCCGAACGCCATGAAGGGTAAGTTCGGGTGACTACTGGTGCCAGGGGAATTGACTCAGAGGCACGAAGTGTGCAGAAACAGATGCCCCCAAGTATACAATATGTCGTAGTATTTGCAAAAGTTCAGTAAACGCGATTTCATTTTTGAGGTTTTGGCCAGGATTTCGGGAAAATGCACCACCGTGCTGCATGAAGATTGTCGACCTTGACGACGGCTCGCTTACCGTTACTATGCTGGCAAATTCACCTATATTTATCCCTATAATTTACACTGTTTATAATAAATATTGTACCACATTATGTCTCCTATTGGTCGGTCACATATATATATATATATATATATATATATATATATATATATATATATATATATATATATATATATATATATATATATATATGAAGCATTTTGTTAAATATTGCAACTTTTATTTTAATTATTCCATTTGCGTGTTACTTTTATAACGGAAAGTGTCACCGCCTCTTTCAAAATGTTTCTCGACACTTCTAGCTCTCCATGAAACATGGTGGTCTGCAACTGGTCTGGCTTTTCAAACGAACTGCCCATGTTGTAGTCACGTGGTTTATGACGCAAACTGGTGCTGCGCAGAACAAGTAAAAATCTGTCCGCCGGAGTAGCCCACCAACATCTTTCCACCATGCTTTCACAGACAGACACCGACTCAAACGAATCGCGGGAAATTCGAATTTACCATTTCAAATTCTTTTCCAATTTATGAAAAAAATACTAATATTTTCAAAAAATCGAACATGGCCTTATTTGAAGAAATTTTTGATGAACACATTTCATTAAGAAAAAATGTTTATCTTCATAATTGTAGTTATAGGAAGACGCCGAAGAACTTTTGATTTTTGCAATTTTCAAAAAATCAAAATTGTCTACAAACATGAAACCTACGCCATTCTCTTAAGCGCCCTATACGCTATCCAAGGTAAACATTTAATCACCAAAATTTGGTGCTATATTTTTTTAAACGTATAAACATAATTAATAATTGCCTATCACGCAAAATCACGCGAAAAGTACTGAAATTTTCGAAAATTGCACATATCTTTATTTCAAAATTTGGATTTAAGGAACATATTTCATTAAAGGAAAATTTTCTATCTTCACACTTGTAGTTGTAGGAAGACGCCAAGAAAAATTTGAATTTTTGCAATTTTCAAATTTTGAGGCCTTTTTTTGAAAATGTCCCACAGGCTTCAGTACCCCCCAAAAAATTAAAATATGTTTCAAATTGTAGCGGCCGCGACTTCAGTCAGATCGATTTGAAGAACATCAATTTTGGAGAAAAACGGCAGAACGGTTTAGCCGCTAGCGTTGTTCATAGACGGTCGGACAGATGTTTTGTCGTCAATGTTTTGGTGTCAAGGACCAATAAAACATGGATTCTGGCTACACCAGGTGTTAGAGGATGTTTTTCTAAATTTAGCAATTGGATTTATCCACTTTTTCGTTACCAGGCCCGGCAATAACCGTTTTTCTGCCGACAATTCGCCTTCTTTACCCCGCATTACATGACTTTCTCTCTACTGTGAAAGCGGTATCGATAAAGTATAATAACATTTATTTTATCTTGGGTATACAGTTATGTGGATGGGGGTGCTAACCAAGATATTAATCTTAATCCATACTAACCTTACAAGCTACTATTTACATTTTGTGCTACTTATTTACAACATTTACACGCACTTGCAATCTAAACTTACAGACTAACACTGTTCTTTATAGTTTGCCAGTCAAACTTGCACTGGCTCTTAAGAGTCACAGATACAGTTGCACTTTATTCCCGCACACACTCACCCATGTCTGTCCGTCGGGAGCACGCACACGGTTGTTCCATCACAGGCTCTATGGGTGGCGTCTCTGTGGTCGGCGGTGCGCTCCCCACAACCTGTCACTTGGCGGCTGCGGAGCGGGGGCGGGGCTCGACGCTCGCATGGTACGAAGACTTTTCTGGCGACGTGATAGTAGTAGCACGCGGCGCTACCCGATATTGCCTCTGCGACGATGCGATCACGCAGTTTCTTTGGCTTGTCACCGGAGGAGAATTTCTTTAGGGCAGCGTCGGTAGCCCGTACCACTCGCCAAAGGCCCCCACCACAACACGGAGGTGTTCCACCTCCCGGAAGCGCTGACCAAGGAGTTCTGCTGGGATATGAGGATATCTTCTATCTTCTCACATAACGAAGCGAGATTTCCTGAGCGAGTCACTGCGACGCTGCATCGAAGACGACCGCGGTGTGGCCTTTAGCAACCACCAGGTCCGGCCTATCCCCCTGCTGTATGTATTGGAAAATGTTGCGAAAGCGCAATGTTGGGACTTAATGGGTCTATAAATTCTCAATAAACATACCAACTTCATATCTCTCCTGCTAAACTACGTTACTCACCCCTTCCCAAGAGCCTACTGAAATATACCCTTCCATATACCCGTCTTGCTGCCCTCAAATTCTTGTAACCTGTTTCCGAATTTCTAATAAATATACGGGCGCCA
>BLKR01017583.1:0-10480 GCA_011170035.1 Teleogryllus occipitalis
GCACCGATTACTCAGCAACCAGAAGGAATTTAATCTTATAATACTGAAGTTGGCGAATGATTAGAATCCAGTTGTAGAATAGTTGTCACTTTCTCCGAAAAAAATGTTGACAAATCGACTTAATCACTAGCGTCAAAAATGTATTTATTTTAATAAAAAATTAAATATGTAACTTCAAAAACACTCGAATTGATGACTATGTTACATTACACTAGTGGCTTACAGTGAGACGGAAATCATTCTCTGTTAGAGGGTTTGATACATTTTATTATGCTCATTTCCTTTGGCCCTTCCTCCACTCCTTCGCCGATATTCGTTGAATTAAGCCTATAAAATAGAAAGCAGTGTTGTTGACTATATCTGATAATGATTCGATCATAAATTATGCAACGTTAGAGGGAGAGAGAGGGGGGATTTAGGCAGCTATACACTATAGTACATAGGAATAGGGAACGTTAGTTTTCTGTTACGTAGTATTGGTACTTATTTGTTTCAATTTTTCAACATGTCCAGAAATAATTCGTGTTTTTCAGTCTTATACTAAAACAACATAATATTAACTTCTTTATTTTAAGCTGAGCTTCCTCCTCCTATTTTAATCCATCTTAAATTCTTAATATTGATGATCCACTATCTCAGAAACTATTGAAGATACATCTTTGAAATTTTTACTGTACATTATGTGTACTATTGTTGTTGTACTGATCTGCATTGAAAACATTTGGCGTGGCAAGAAACTGAAATATAATTTTTTCTCGGACCTCCATTTTGTCAAATATCTAATGACAAATTTATTAATACAATTGAAGCAAAAAATGCTAACTTCGCACATTTAAATCCACAACTTCACGTTTTATAGCAATTTGTATAGGTCCCAATACAATGGGTTAAATACTTTACGAGAAAAGGAGGCATTTATAACGAAAAACCTGTGTTTTGATCAAATCGCTCCTGTTTTTTATTTGAAATTAGCCAATATATTTGTTGTATTATTTTACTTAAAATAACGGCTCTATATTGTGAATAATTCTCTTTGTTAGTGATATCTAGAATCTGATTTCTCTTCTTTTTCCAGTTTTTTGGTCATTTTCTCAGCTGAGAACTCTGCTTTGAGAGAGGGGGGGCTTGACTGGATCAATTCTGGAGTTAAGATTTTCATTACTAAACGTAGTTTCCGCATTTCACAATTCGTTAACCTCAACAGTCCTCACGAGTGAATCTATTTCTTTTGTTCATAAGCTTTTTAAAAACACCTTTCGGTTTGCTCATTTGAGTCAAAGTAGTTGATATTTCTTTTACACAAGACTATCCCGCTTACCCCAAGAGAGAGAAAGTTAGCACTTAACTTTAAATAAACAGAAAAATAACTCGCCCGCCAAATTGCACCGACAAACAAGATAACCGAATATGAAGCTGTGAAAACCCCAACCGTCGAGAGTCAATAGTTTCAGAACTATTTCTGATTACGGGGCACTATGCCTCTTCTAATGCATCAGTGTGTCTGTGATGACTCATATTCAAAACGCAATCAAATAAAAAACAACTATTTTTCAAAAAATAATACATCAAAATATTCAGTAGAGCCTAGAGATTAAAATATTAAAAAACAAAATTCTATATTTTTCTCACGTTTGGGGTGGAATCTACCAAATAAATTAAAGATATGGTGTATAAATTATTACAGTACATTGAAATATTTTATTCATTTTTATTGAATCTGTAAGACTACGAAGAAAATGTTCAAAATTGATTGATAGTACGTTTTAGAATACAATTAAATCAGTGCAGTAGACTCTCGCCCATGCATCGTCCACGACGGCGTACACGACTGTACAGCTTGTCAGAAATGTTAAGGTCTACCCGTCTTTACTTTACTCAAAGAGAGTCCCCAACCTTGAAGTAAGTATCGCCAATTTATTTTGACATTAATTTTTACAATTTTAATGTACAGGTAAAACATTAAATTAATACTAAATGTGTTAGTGTGATAAAATTTATTTTTAATTCTTTAAGTGGAAGATCGTGTTGTCGGAAAGGTTACATAATTATTTAGGTGAGTTCAAGCGCGCTATAAGAGTGCGTTGCAGAAGGAATAGGGGGAAATTCAAAATACTCCAAATTTGCGTTACAAAATTTATGAACGGGCCCAAGCAAGAAATTTTCGCTGCGCGTAGTAGAAATTATTTTGTATTGAAAATGAGCTATAAACTTGATTGAATGTTTCTGCCGTCGAAAACTTCATAATAATATGAATATAGGTAGTTACGAGCGTTTTAGCAAAAAATATTAACAAATAGTATCCGCTCTCGCGTATTAGAAACTATTTGCATCGGCGTGTGAACTACATATTTTTGCTCTCTTCGCTTATAGTGCCCCGCTTCAAAGAAACTACTCACTATCACACAATGATGTATAAATATTTCAGGCTCTCCTGTCAAAATACCTAAATTTTCCCCTTTAACAGCCCACACAGCTCATGAGAACGATGATGTAAAGTGTAGATGTTAATGAACAGAAGCAAAGTTAGAGAACATATCAGAATTTTCTGAGAGGATTTCATCGTTAAATATAATTTTCGTGATTCAGTTCTCAAAACTGTAGAAATAGTTATGAAACAGCATGGAGAAACATTTGCAAATACTTTTTTAGGCGATTACTCACTGAAAAAAAATCGTCGTATCCTGCAAACCCTGCTACAATTACTAGCATTACATTTGCTTTTGCGAGCTGAATGAACGTTTATTCATTTTAGGTATCGAGGAAATAAATGTTTTCATTATTTTTATAAGAACATTTTCAATTGATAGTTTTGTAACTACTCTCTTCAATGGCTTAGGAAGGAAGACTAATGAAATTGCATGTAGAGTCCACTATCCTTATGAATAATGCATGCTTCTGAAATGAGACCTAGACTATTCCTAGATGAAGGCACCGGAAGCAAATCACAATTCGCAATAGCCGGCATTAGCGCCATCACGGACTGTTAAGAGGCGAAATCACCCTTAGCCACAAATGGAAAATTGATGTGAAATCATTTGGACTATGTAATTTTATGTCTATGAATTACTTCCACGTTTTCTCAGCCGAATTTCACCTCAACTATGTTTATTGTTAATAATAATAGAAGTACAAAATTACCATTTAAACCGCTTAATCCTTAAAATCAAATATTGTACTTGAGATTATGGATCAACGACCTCCATCTTGCTCAGTTTTTTGTCTAATTTTCCTTGATCCATGTAGCAAATGGAGAGATAATCCCTTGCTTGCTTCTGGACACAAATACAACTTTGCACACGTTTCGTTTAGGTCTCCTTTCACTAGTTGTGACACGAGTTGAGGAGGTGGTGTGGATTGTTATTTTGTCAGAAATATTATAAAATCATATCTGTACGTCGTTTTTCCATGCTAATAAGTTTTCTATTACTCGTGAACAAAAATTTCTGGTTTTCAGGTACGAACGCTACCTCCCTTACCGCTACCTCAAGTTTGTGTGTGTGTGTTTATATATGTGTATATGTATATATATATATATATATATATATATATATATATATATATATATATATATATATATATACTATATATATATATATATATATATATATATATATATATATATATTGTGACATACTGATATGTCACATGAAAATAAACTAACATTTATTTGAAGACTATATGGTGGAATATGCATTAAGAAGTTTAGACGATCGAAAGGTCAGCTACACCAAAATATAACGAACGCATGGATTGGCTGGGTGAGAGAAGGACGGTCAAATGTTATGAAAAAAAAGAAGGTAGTTTAATACGAAGCTTCGCGGATGAATCAAGCAGGAAGATTTCATTCTGACCGGCATCGCGTGTCTGAACTGATCGTAGGTTCGTGAGAGGGAGCGAGTGGAGTGCAGATAGTCAGAGTCGGGTTTTTAGATCGTGAAAGTTTAAGGACAGTAAATGATATTGCAGATATTGCATGTGGAAGTAATATTGATGCATAAATTGGAACTTTGTCGGGAGTGGTAATCGAGTTATAGATTTCGGGACTATGTCATAGGACGTAATCGGGACTGATAATTTTGATAGTTTGAGACCAGTTTGGATAGGAGCAGAAGAGGATTTCTTGGGACTTTGGACTACGGCAAGCTCGCAAGATATTTCGACTGAGAAGTCTTCGAGGGACATCAACGAAGAATAGATAAGTTAACCGCGGTATAAAACTCTAAATTCAAAGATATCTTGATAAAAGGCCTAACATCAAAATCATTTATTAAATTCACTGAATTGTTTGCTAAAAGGTAACAATAAACTTTGTTAAATTTTGTTTTTTTAGAAAAGAAAGTGATCTTTCATTTAGTCAATCCAAACAGTAATGAACTAGGAATTAGAATCATTCTATTTCAGATTCCCAGCAGCGCTGTATAGTCTGCGGATCCTATAATCCATTATGAAGGTAATAAGGATTATAATATATCGTGACCCATTGACCCAGCAAGCCGGACGCTAAGATCTTTGCAAGATATTAAAGTAGAGAGAAAATTTGTATATCCCAAAATGGCGCGCCAACGTGATGCATAATTTGTTATAATTTATAACAATTGGTGACACGGATAAAATTAGTCTTATAAATTATAATAAAGTGATCCAAAGGGAATCTGAAATTTATGGATTGATATTTGAAATTAATTGTTAATTATAAGAAAGAGCCAAGACCATTTCATTGGTGTGATTTTAAAATAATTTAACAGAGAGATTTTAATTTGTATTAGAATTCAAAATGGATACTAGGAGCAAAAAATTGCGTATGGAGAATGTTAATGTAGATGATATGGCGTCTGCTAATACTAAACCCGAGGGAGAAATCTCGCGTGAAATTATTGAGATTGAACCACAAGAAAAGGAAATAATGGCTGCACCGTTAGGAAATATGGACCCTAATAATTTAATTCTTAAAATGTTAGCAGAAATGAACGCAAAACTTGAGCATAATAATACTAAATTAGAGGGAATTACTTCAGATATTAATACTAAATTAGAGGGAATTACTTCAGATATTAATACTAAATTAGAAAAAAATAACGCTAAATTGGAAGGAATGACATCGAAAATGTCATTAGAATTGAAGAATTTTCGTCAGGAAATACACGAGGAAATAGTGCAATTACGGGTGGATACATCGGCTGAATTCAATATTATTCATTGTAAAATTGAGTCTTTTAATAATCAAGTCGATCAAATGCAGAGGGAATTAAAAGAATTTGGCGACAAAATTAATTCCAAAGTTAATAATTTACAGGAGAGCATTGTGACATTGGGACATTTACAGGACCAACAATGCGAAAAGTTGACAATCGTCGAATCGCGTGTAGATGATTTAAACGCAATGTCGCTTCAACATGGCGAAAAAATTGAAAACATAGAATCTAAATTAGTTAATTCGGATAGTAAATTAGAAAAACGAATACAGGAGGGACTTAGAAACATTAAAATGGTGCAAGAATCTGAATCTGGGAAATACATGTCGGACATTAAGGACAAGATTGAACAGTTAGAAAACGAATTCATACGTTCGCAGGGAAATATAGCAATGAATGCATCGGCGCTTGTAATACCAAGCCACCTAAAATTTCATAGTGATATGAAAGAACAACCGTGGTCGTTTATTTCAAAATTAGAGAATTATTTTATGATAAATAATATCCCCGAAAGATTAAAATTGCATATAGTAGAACAAGCCATGTCGTCCAAGGCACATCATTGGTTAACCTCTTTAGTACCGGAACCGACTAATTATAAGGAATGGAAGGATAAATTCTTAAAAAGATATTGGAACGAAAGCCACAAGTTTGATCTAAAATACAAATTAATGAGTGAAAGGTATAAGAAGGGTGGAGCCGAGAATATGTGTGACTTCGCAACACGTAAAATAGCAGCATTCAAGGCATACGAAGACAGAATGGATAGCAATGAATTAATTAGAATTATTATTCGTCAGTTGCCTGTAAATATCCAAAATTTATTGTGGAACTCCATGCCTATTGATTCTGAGGATCTAGTCGAACGTTTAAGTCGATTCGACCAGACATTGAATAGTGATTATGATCGTAGTATCTGGTATCAATATAATGAAAGCAGGAACGAGAATAACAATGGAACGGGAAAAACAATGAATAATTACAACCGCCAAGGAAATTATAGCTCAGAAAGAAAGGATGACAGGGAAATAGTACTAAAATGGAAAATAAAAAGACAGGAAACGGGTATCCGCGGAGGTTCAAAGAGGACAATAAACGGGAACATGTGGAAATTAATGCGATTGAACAGGAAAACTCCCAGTGTTCGAAGTAAATGGGCTGGATACTTCGAACGATGATAATGAGGGCGTGATGGTTCTTAAGGAGTTGAATAGCATTGAAGTATCGGCGGAAGATTTATTAAGGGAAGATACGGACGAATGGGCGGAGAATAGCACGTGTTTAATTTTGAAGGGGATATTTCGGAATATACCTGTAGACATTTTAATTGACACAGGTGCTAATGTTTGTGCAGTGTCGGAAAAATTATATGAGCAGTTAAAGAAAAAGGAAAATAAAATTGAGGAGCTACCCACTAGGAGTTTGGATATTCGGACAGCTAATGGAAGGCGCATCGAAACGAGAAGTCGGCAAATTTGGGTGGAAGTGGAAGTCCAAGGGATGACAATTCAGTTTCCGGCAATTGTAGTGAAGAATTTGATTCGTCCAATTATTTTGGGGATTGATGGCCTAAAAATGTATGACGCCAAGGTCGACATAGGTAACAGGAGTATATTGTTACGAGGTGACAAAGGGCAACAACATTGTTTAGGATCAAAGACCAGGAGGGCGAAGATATGTGTATTTGCGATATTGCGGAACAAATTGAAGAGACCAGGGACCAGATCCACGCGGCAGCAGAGGGCGCGGTCGACGAAAACGGAATAGATGCTAGTGAAGCAATTGAAATGTTAGTCAATGAATATAAAGATATTCTTGGAAGTTCAAGGGAGCCGGTAAAGGGATATCAATTTAAAATTGAATTGATGGATGAGGAACCTTTTAATCTGAAACAATATCCAATCCCCCATGTATATAAAAGCGAAGTACGTAAACAAATAAACACGATGCTTGAGGATGGTATAATAAAAAAATCGATGACACCGTATGTAAGCCCAATAGTGATAGTTCGTAAGAAAGACAATAAGATTAGATTTTGTGTGGATGCTAGGAAACTCAATAGCAAGACCATCGCTCGTCATGAAAAACCGCCGAAATTAGATGAAATGATGTGGAAGGTAAAAGGAGCTCGGATATTCACGGGACTGGATTTTACTGCGTCGTACTGGCAAATTGGACTACACCCAGAATCGCAAAAAATTGTCAGTTTTTCATTTGAAGGCAATACGTATAGTTTTCAGAGGATGGCCTTTGGATTAAAGAATAGTGGCGCAGCTTTAATCAGTTATTTGGACGATGTAATACCGGATGAGCTAAAGGAAACTACTCTCATGTACGTCGACGATATTGTGTTATTCTCTACCAATATGTTTGAACATTTAAAGAAGTTGAAAAACTATTCGAAATCTTTCGGAAGTATAATTTAAAATTAAATATTGGAAAATGCCAATTCGGGAGGAGGAATATAAAATTTATGGGGCACGTCATATCGGATCAAGGAATGTCGATGCAAGATAAAAAGAAAGAATTGATTAAGAATTTTCCACGACCTCGGAATGTAAGGGAAGTTAGAAGATTGATTGGGGTGTGCAATTATTATTCCCGGTTTTGCAAAGGTTATTCAGAAATAATACACCCAATAATAGAATTGCTAAAGAAAGGGAGGAAATGGGCGTGGGATGCAAAATGTCAAGAGGCGTTTAAAAAAATTAAAAGAACTATTTGAGAAGACATTTTTGATCAGTTATCCAGATTTCGACAAAAGAATGTATCTACAAGTGGATAGTAGTGGATTTGCCATGGGAGCTGTGTTGTTCCAATACGACGAAAAGAATAAGCAGAGAATAATCGCCCTAGAAAGTCGTGTTTTGACCCTTGGCGAACGACTTTTTACTACCAGTGAACGGAAAGCTTTAGGAATTGTGTGGGCTACGCAGAAATTACGGGCTATATTAATTGGACGACCATTTACCGTCATTACGGACCACAAGGCCCTAATTTTCTTAATGAGAAGTCATTTGAATAACGATAGATTGTTGAGATGGTCACTATGGCTTCAACAATTTGATTTTAACATTCAATATTGTGAAGGCCGTGATAACGTTTTGCCCGATTATTTATCGAGAATCAGGATAAAGGAAAAGGAAGGTAGTGTGGAACCCGATATTAATGCTATCCAGTTAACGGAAATACGACCGAAATGGACGAAGGAGGAATTAGCGAAAATTCAAAGAGAGGATCCTGTGGGGAGGCAAATAATTGAGCATTTTTCGGCGGAAGATAGCGACCGACGGCAGGATGATCCGAAATTTTCAATGTGGAAGATGTACGAGGGGGTATTATTACATCGGATTAGGAAACGAGGGACGCAGTATCAAATTTGGATACCAGAAGCGCATAGGCGAGAACTGATTCTATCTACGCATCAACATTTCGGCCACTTTGGATGTAACAAAATCGAAGTAATACTAAGATCAAAATGCTATTGGAAAGGCATTAGGCGACAAATCCGTAAGCAAATCAGTAAGTGTGACGTCTGTCAGAAAACCAAACAGCCCAATAAAAGGTATGAGGGGAGCAGCAAAGCGATAATACCTACGTCAACTAGGGAAATATACGCTGTGGATCTTTATGGACCAATGCCGAAATCCAAATTTGGGAATCAATATTTGTTAGTAATAATGGATGTTTTTTCTAAAATCACAAAATTATACCCCATTAGAAAGGCGAATGCACAGAGTTGCATTACGCAATGCCACAAATTTTTTGAAGAATTCGGTATACCTAAAAAAATTATTAGTGATCTGGGGACGCACTTTACTAGTGGAAAATGGGAACAAGACATGGGAAGAATTGGTATCCAAATATGTTACACGACGGTACGGAATCCTCAAGCTAACCCCAGCGAAAGAATTATGAAGGAGATTTCGCGTTTATTTAGAGTCTACATTTCGGAAAGCCATAACCGATGGATGGAGGCCGTTCCAGTATTGAACTATGTTTTGAATAATGTTCCGCATGGGAGCACGCGAAGTACGCCTATAGAGGTCCACATGGGTAGGAAAGAAAAAAATGATCCGTTTCGAAGGATTAGGATACCTCCAGAAATAAGTGGGATCCCAGATGATGTGAGAGATACGCGAATAATTTATGACAATTTGAGGGAGGCAGCAGCCAAAAGAAAGCTAAAACAGAAGCAATGCTTTCGAGGCGAGTATAAGGAGGGTGATGAAGTGTTAATTAGAGTACCTCAAGTGTCGTCAGCGGATAAGAAGCTATTTTATAAATTTTTCCCGTTGTATAAAGGTCCGTACCGAATTTGTAAAGTATTAAGCAAGAATGCTGCGATTTTGAATGATGAAAACGGACGACAAATGGGAACATATAACTACAGGAACATGAAGCCGTATATGAGGGACTACACGCATGATTAAATATTCTGGTCATGACAGAGATTTGTAAATAGTTGTAAATATTAGGAGTAATAGTTTTTCTTTTGTTATTGTTTTGTTGTTATGTGTATTTTGTCAGTTTGTGTAGGGAGTTTAATTTAATGTGTATGGGTATTCAATGAAGTTAATGGGGAGCAAATATTAGGCAGAAACGGTTATTAGAATACCTGGTGAAATGGTTATTGTTGGCACATTCCGAAAGGAAAATGTAAATAGTTTTAAGGCAGCAAGAAACAAGACCTAGTGCAGTGCAAAGTGTAAAGTGTTAATGTCGTTTAGTGTGAAGAAGCAAGAAGAAAGTGTCCAGTTTTAGTCTTGTCATTTAGTTAGGTTGTAGCAAACCAAATGACGCTTGGAGAGGGGAAGCTGTGACATACCGATATGTCACATGAATATAAACTAACATTTATTTGAAGACTATATGGTGGAATATGCATTAAGAAGTTTAGCCGATCGAAAGGTCAGCTACACCAAAATATAACGAACGCATGGATTGGCTGGGTGAGAGAATGACGGTCAAATGTTATGAAAAAAAAGAAGGGAGTTTAATAGGAAGCTTCGCGGATGAATCAAGCAGGAAGATTTCATTCTGACCATCATCGCGTGTCTGAACGGATCGTGAGGTCGTGAGAGGGAGCGAGTGGAGTGCAGATAGTCAGAGTCGGGTTTTCAGATCGTGAAAGTTTAAGGACAGTAAATAATATTGCAGATATTGCATGTGGAAGTAATATTGATGCATAAATTGGAACTTTGTCGGGAGTGGTGATCGAGTTATAGATTTCAGGACTATGTCATAGGACGTAATCGGGACTGATAATTTTGATAGTTTGACACCAT
>BLKR01017584.1:0-10456 GCA_011170035.1 Teleogryllus occipitalis
CCTCGCGTTGCTTTTTGCTGCTTCCGAAGCAGTGGTTCTGGGCGAGGCCTAGGGGACGGTCGCGGGGTTTCGCGGCTAAGAGAACTGAAAGGTTGTCAAGGGGTTATATTTTTGTATTATAATCATTGTACATTAATTGTAAATATTCTGTAAATATATTGTATATATCAATCAGAACAGTCGTCTGTGTTTTTCACCCTAGTACGTCACACTATATATTTACTCCATTTTTACCTCGAGTGCGTGGTCGAAGGTTGTAGTGTGTCCCGGCAGTGACAGGTAGGGGAAGATGGGGCATCAGGTATAGATGAATTGGTAGTGAGAATGGGAGAAACGGGAGTAGGTTCAGAGGAAGAGGCAACAGGGTTCG
Organism: Teleogryllus occipitalis; assembly: GCA_011170035.1. Classification (NCBI taxonomy): domain Eukaryota; kingdom Metazoa; phylum Arthropoda; class Insecta; order Orthoptera; family Gryllidae; genus Teleogryllus; species Teleogryllus occipitalis. The sequence goes on from BLKR01017584.1 coordinate 371, forward strand.
AAATAAGGGGGATGGAGAACGTAAGGAAGGTGAAAGAGATGGATTTTTGGCAGGAGACTGCGTAGGACTGGAGTTGATGATGTATTGTGCAAGCTTGTTACCGAAGGCATGTTTTCCAGCAAGGTTCATGTGAAGACCATGCCGGGTGAAGTGTTTTGCTGAGAGGAAATTAATTTCAAAAAGTGTGACATTTGTTTCTCTCGTGTTGCAGTTTTAATTGTTGGTTTGCGTGCTTAATCTCGCTGCATAGTGTTGGTCTGTTGTACCAGAAGGGCAGAGTCGAGACTACAATGTTAGTATTTTGGGCGGCACATTGTAATTTGTTAACATGTTGTTCAGGTGTAAAGTTACCGCCCAAGTTAATGTCATTCTGCCCTCCTATGATAATCACTGTGTCCTGATTGGTCCATGTCTTCGTGTGGGTGTCCAACTCTGCAGTCACATCTGCAAACCTCCCGTTATGTTTAAAAATAGATGAGGCTGAGAAATTGGAGGGTAACTTCCTACTGAGAACGGAGGACAGATGGCGGCCATGACTGTCAGCTAAAATAAGTACCTGTTTTTTAGGCTCAATAGGAATGTCTTTGTTTTCAAGTGAACTAGGATGCGCAGCTTTACGTATTTTGGTTTTGACGAGCTTCCTAGCCTGTTTGCGTTGGTTTGTGTAGTTTTTTTTGCGTAGGTTTGCGTTTTTTCGTATGTTTGTCCGTAAGTTCAATCGTTTTGTTCTCTGTTCGTTTGTTAGGCGTTCTATTGTTCGTTCATTTCATTGATCGTCAGCTTGTTGGCTCGTTTTTTGTTCGTTCTTTTGCTCGTGTGTTCGTTCGTGAGTTTAATCATTTGTTCGTAAGTTTGTTCGATTGTTAGTTCGTTCTCTTGTTTCGTTCATGTGTGTGTTCGATTGTGTTTTCGCTCGTTTGCTTGGTTCATTCGTTTGTTTAGTTCATTTCTGCGTATGTTTGATCGTTTGATTCTTCGTCATGTGTTTGGACGTTTTTTCTTGTGTTCGATACATTGTTCGTGTGTTTCTTCTTAATTTCGAGACTTCAGTTGTTCGTGCGTTTGTTCGAATGCTTGCTCGTTTGTTTATTCATGTTTTTTTGCTCATAAGTTATTTTGTATGCTTACTCGTGTTTGTGCTTTCAGTGGTTTGCTCGTGTGTATGATCGTTATTCGTTAGTTTTTGATAGATCATCTTAACCCTTAAGTTCGCGCGCGGCGTACCCCACGCTACATTTCTGAGCTTATTTTTCCTAAAATTAAGTTAATCCGGAACTTCCGACACCTAATATCCTACCGCCAGTTATTGCTCTGCCGATTGCGAGTCAGTGTGTATTTTTCTCTGCATTGGGTAAGCTATGTGCGACCTCTTTTCCTTTTCCCGTGCATCTAGGCGTACTCTATACGCCGCACGCCTAATTAAGTAATTAAAAATTGTTCATTTTTACGATATAAAGTACGCGTAGTACTACTGCGCTCTTCTAGATACAAAGTTTGGGATGGAATTACATTTGGAAGAACAGATCGACGACTCGTCAGATAATGAACCGGAAAATGTACAAATGTTCGATCATGACAGTAAATCTGAAGAAGACTTTTGCACATCACGCTACAACAGTAGCGATAGCGAAGAGTCTCAAAGCAGCCAAGAATACTTTTCTAAAAAACTTTCGAACACAATAGATCGTGTCGTAATAAACAATTACAAGAAATTGATAAAGTGGAAAAGCACGCCCTTGAAAAGCAAATTTTCTAGATCAGAAAGAAACATTAAAAAAAATTATTTCCGCCGCATAAACAAAAGTGGCTAAAAACGTGGACGATCTCCATGAAGCCATTAATTTCATAGACATTTTAGATGAAATAGTTTTGTACACGAATAAGCACATCATGCAAAAGATACTTTCTGACATGCTGGAATCTTGTAAATTTATCAACTATTGTTGCCTACATATTTGTTTACTGGGTTAATCAAATTGTGTAATGAGACAATGTTCGAATAAAATGTTTCAGTGTAATAAATACGAAATTTTAAGGTATTTAGTTACATTTTAGTTGCTCTCCATCAAGCAAATGAAATGGCGTACTCTGCACGCCGCGCGCCCATTTACGTATTGGTCGCGCGCCTACTTAAGGGCTAAACTTTCTTAGCTATTTCTAATTTTTCCTGTTTTTTATTTGCAATCTTAGCTAATTCTAACTCATTTCTAGCTAATTCTGTTCTTTCTTGATTTTCATTTTAGCTAATTATAAATATTTTCTACCTAATTCTGCTCGTTCTTTTTCTTGTAATAATAGAACAGCACCACGTCTCATTGTAGTCCTCATGATTTTAATGGTAAGTTTTAGTTTGTGTTGGGAATACTTTTCCGGAACAATAATATCTAAACTATTAGCTACTTCTATGAAAATAGATTTATCCAACCCTTCCATGATGCTAACTTTTCAACAGTTTTTGTAAGATATATAATCAACACAAACAGATTGGCCCAGACTCAATCCAAAATAATTAGGAAATAGCAGGCTTACCTTTCCTTCGATAATTAGCTATGCCATAATCAAGGGTTGACACAATTCCCGTGGTAAGTTCATACATAATTTTCTTTTAATTTTCAGTTCACAACACTTGTCAGATGTCAAACGTTCGTAAAAGGTCACTTCTCACTTGATTATAAATGTCACTAATCGGGTATTCTTCTTCAAAACTGTTACGAATTAGGTCAGTTGGTAACACTGACTCCTACTTCTCCCCCTCCTCCCGCCGGCCGGCACAACGGTAGCACAGGAGTCTTTTTTTTGTTCTCGAGTGGTGTTGTGACCGCGTGTGCCGCGCCAGTATATCAAATGTATCCTATAGATGAATAAAGTGCTATTGTTACGAGCTAGTGATGTTATTTATTAACCCAGAAATACAAGAGTGGTGTCAGGAGTGGGATACATAAATAACGCTGCGTTAAGCAAGCAAAAGTGAACTCGTGCGGAATCTAACCTCAACGCGACCGCGCCGTGACGAAGAAAAGTGTATCGCCTCGCGGGTTTATTCATCAGTGCACAAAGTTTTCCCACCATGTCAAACGCAGTTTCCACGGAACTTCTCCAAACTCTGTCGGAGATGATTGCTAACGCTCTCAGACAGTCCACTGCTCGAGACGTAGCCGGCAATGAGCCAGCGTCGTCAGCATCGCCTCGGCCACCACAGTTCGCGATGCCAGCATACCGCGCCGCCGATGGGACCACCGTAGGTGACTATTTTACACGATTCACCTGGGCGCTCAATTTGAGTAAGGTTCCCGAAAATGAACATGCGTCGTACGCACGTGTTTACATGGGCGCCGAACTGAACGACGCGTTGAAGATACTCGTAAGTCCCATCGACCCGGAAACCCTCTCCTACAACAACATCCAGTCCAAACTGATTAGTCGTTATGATATCAGCCGTAACAAATATGCTGAAAGCATAAGTTTTCGGAGCATGTCGCAGCAGGCAGGGGAATCGATTGCCAGTTTCACCCTCCGGCTGAGACAAGGAGCCGCGCACTGTGAGTATGGAACATTTTTAGACCGCATGTTAATCGAACAACTGCTTAAAGGCGTAGAATCAAGGGACATGTGCGACGAGATTATTGCCAAGAAACCAGAGAGTTTTGCCGCCGCGTACGAGATAGCGTGCGCACTCGAAGCTACACGAAACACGGCCGACGAGGTTAAAAATCCGGAGTTATCCCCGAGAAGTGAACCCACAAACCGGATTGGCTACGAGAAACCACCGGCACGGAAGAACAGCAATCAAAGGCCAGGCAACCAGCAACGACCCCGCCAAGCTACTAGCGACCCACCGCAGCATGACGGCCAGTCACACCGCGAGAACCAACAAGGATGCGCGGGGTGTGGGGGAGCTCACGCCCGTGGTCAGTGCAGAATCCGGGACGCCAAGTGCTATACGTGCGGAAAAAAGGGGCATATCAGCAGAGTATGCAGATCGCGTTCGCTTGCTAACCAGGTCTACGCATCCGACGACCCAGTTGATCAGATCGACGTGTTAAAAGTCGAGGTCATCGGATCGGTACCATCACCCAGGCGAGAAATGCTGGCTGTACAGATAGAGGGCACTACAGTCGACATGGAATTCGATACGGGTTCTCCTTGCGCGATCATGAGTCAAGAGAAGTTTGGCACCATCATCCCCAATTTCAAATTGCGTAAGACAGGCCGACGTTTCGTGAGTTACACCATCCTATTCGTTGCATCGGTTTCACCCGAGTTCAAGCTACTATGGGAGCTACGACGAAGATGCTCGACCTCTACTTGGTGGACGGCGAATTCGACACGCTCCTGGGCCGGGAATGGATCAGAGTTCAAGCACGAAATCGACTTCATGGCAATGTTCGGAGAGCCATCGTGCAGGGAGCAGAACCTTGCGCACCACATTTCCACCGACAAGCCGCTGACGCCGCCCAAGCTGTCGACCTCGGACCAACAAAAACTTGACGTTATCATCCACCGATACCAGGACGTCTTCAGTGATATCCCTGGGAAGCTATCAGGCCCTCCAGCGAAGATGCACCTGAGACCTGGAGCCACGCCTACGTTCGTTCGAGCACGAGACGTGCCTGTAGCCCTGAGAGATGCTTATGCGAAAGAGATCGACGCCAAAATCGCCAGCGGTTTTTCAAAGAGGGTCGAGTATTCAGAGTGGGCGTCAACGACTCATGTCGTTGTAAAGAAGAACGGGAAGTTGAGAACCACGGGCAACTACAAGCCTACTGTCAATCCGCGAATCATTGTCGATGAACATCCAATCCCGAAAATAGACCAATTGTTCAATCGGATGCGCGGCGCCACCCTCCTTTGTCATCTGGATGTTACAGATGCATACACTCACCTCGAGGTCGACGAGGAATTCAGCCACACCCTCACACTCAACACCCCTACCCATGGTCTGATTCGTCCAACTCGTGCTATGGTGCAGCCAACATTCCTGCCATCTGGCAACGTCGAATGGATACGGTTCTGCAAAATCTCGTAAGTTTCTTCGATGATACCATAGTTTTTGCTGATACTTTCGAAAATCTGATCCAGGCCCTTACCGCAACGCTGGAGCGTTTTCGCCAACACGGTCTCAAGCTCAACCGAGCCAAATGCAGCTTTGCAGAACCTGTCCTGGAAGCTCTTGGCCACAAGATCGATGTGTCAGGTATTCACAAATCAGACGCGCACATCCGAGCTGTACGAGACGCGCCGAAACCGACGACCGCAGAAGAAATCCAGCTTTTCCTGGGAAAAGCTACATATTACAACGACTTCATCCAGAACTTGTCAACGAGGGATCGTCCACTCAGAGATATGCTGTTGAAAGATCCCCTCGTGAGGACACCTGAGGGTGTCTCGGCCTACCAGGATATCAAGAACGCTCTGATCTCACCGCAGGTCCTTATGCCGTACGATCCAACCCTACCACTTCTGCTGGCAACAGACGCCAGCAAAACCGGACTCGGCGCAGTGCTGCCCAACGGCTCAGCAACAATCAGGAGCGGCCAATCGCATACGCCAGCCGGACTATGACAGCAACAGAGCAAAGATACCCCCAAATTGACAAGGAAGCGCTCGCTATCGTCTGGGCTGTGCAGAAGTTTTTCAACTACCTGTACGCTCGCCATTTCACACTCATCACGGATCACAAACCTCTGACGCAGATCCTCCACCCAGAGAAGTCGCTGCCAGTTCTGTGCATCAGTCGCATGGCCAATTATGCCGACTACCTTGCTTACTTCAATTACACCGTTGTATTCAAAACATCGAAGCAAAACGCCAACGCAGACTACTGTTCCAGAATGCCGATACTGACAGTCAATAAGGTTCGGAATGCAGGTCCGCACAGTGGGGAAGAGACAATGGAACATGATGACTTCGATTTGTTTACAGTTCACCAGGTTCAACAGCTTCCCGTCAGAGCTGAAACCATCGCACGAGAAACAAGGAAAGACCTGCATCTTGGCAGAATTGTAAAGTTATTGGAAGAAGGCCAAGACCTCGCTCGCCATAACTTCAAGGCACCCGAGGCAAAGTACACACTTGCTGCCAATTGCCTGATGTTTGAACACAGAGTAGTGATTCCACCTGCACTGCGAGATGCCATCCTCAATGATCTGCACGCAGCTCACCTGGGTATCGTCAAGATGAAGGGAATGGCACGTTCCTTCGTTTTCTGGCCAGGAATTGACGCTGACATCGAAAAGTTGGTGAAATCCTGTACCACATGCGCTGCCCAGGCTCATGCTCCACCCAAGTTCCGCGACCACCACTGGGAGTATCCGAGGGCACCAAGGGAGCGCATCCATATCGATTACGCGGGGCCAGTAACTGATTCTGTGCTACTCATCGTTGTAGACGCCTACAGCAAGTGGCTCGAGGTCAGGCCAACAACCTCCACAACAGCAGCAGCAACAATTGCTCTGTTGGACGATTTATTCACGGCGTACGGGACACCTGTCACAGTCGTCTCAGACAACGGCTGACAGTTCATCGCGGAAGAATTCAAGGCCTTCCTGATGAACAGTGGTAAGAAATATAAGCTCATAGCGCCCTATCATCCATCGACAAATGGCCAAGCAGAACGGTATGTCCAAACGGTGAAGGACGCCCTCCACGCCATGAAGACCACCAAAGGAACGCTGCAGACCAACCTGAACGAGTTTCTCCGACAATTTAGGAAGGCGCCTCATTCTACCACTGAACATTCCCCATCTCGGCTGTTTCTGGGAAGCGAGCTTCGAACACGTCTAAACCTGACAACACCCGAAGATGTTCGCACAAAGATGTCAAAAACAAAGGGCAGAAATGGACTCTACGTTTCGCACTCTTGAAGTGGGCCAGTCCGTCTACTTTCTATCCGGCAACCCGAACATGGACAGATGGCTTCCTGGTACCATCGCAGCTCGCATCGGAGATCTACACTACTACCAGGGAAAACGGGTCAAGCGACATATCGACCAACTTCGGAAAATTTCAGAACAGACCGCAGGGGACCAGACACCGACCACCGACGAAGTAGGCGGAACTACACCCAGGCGACAACGGACCCACTTATTCCAAACACCAACAACCACAGCATCAGTTGAGAGGGCGCCAGAAGTTGCTCGTGCCAACGTGACTCCAGCATCAGTCCAGACACCAGCTACACCAGTCACACTGCGAAATCCAGACCGAGCTTCTCATTTACTGCATACACCAATATTACCCCGCAGATCCACACGCATATGTCGTGCACCCTTACGTTATTCACCATAGTTGTAACCAGGATCATTTAAAAGAGGGAAGAAATGTTATGTATTACGTCAGTTGGTAACATTGACTCCGGCTTCTCCCCCTCCTCCCGCCGGCCGGCACAACGGTAGCGCAGGAGTCTTTTTTTTTGTTCTCAAGTGGTGTTGTGACCGCGTGTGCCGCGCCAGTATATATCAAATGTATCCTATAGATGAATAAAGTGCTATTGTTACGAGCTAGTGATGTTATTTATTAACCCACAAATACAACAAAAACCTATGACTAACTTAGTTCAACGCCGCACGCGATTTGACGAATAAAGTATACGTCACCAACTAGAAACTAGCTTTTCACCCGGAAATGGTTAAATGTTCAATCCAATAAATATTCACTTTTATGGCAGATTTATTCCTATACGCTGCCACCAATTTACACTTCAGCACTGTTACCAGTGGCCGAACATTATATCAAGTATACCGTACTTTATGGAAGCTACGTTTACCGTTGTCTTTTATTTTGAAGTTTTCTGAAGTCCGAATACTATGAAATTCCGTCCTTAATAATTGTTCTATGTAACAATTACACAAACCACTACCTTCTAGATCATTAACACACTCCATTTTCACAAAAACTTAAGAGAACCGTATCTTACGAACGACCAAAGTAGGACTTTTCACCGCAATATTTTGCGGTGCATACCGACCGTCCAGAAGCGCATCCTCCCCTCTCCCCGCCCTTGAAACACGAGGATTATTAGGTTATCGCGGCCAACATGCGATGCCTTCGCCTGCGCTAGCGAATTCTCTGGACAGCATCAAGAACTGTTTGAAACTTCTCACTCTAACGCACTTCACAGCGCTTACGAAGACTGACTGACTGACTGACTCTCGGTAACAAAACAGTTATTTTTTGCATCTGTTTTAATGCTCTCAAAATCTCAATAACTTTTTTTAGTTTTACCAAAGTAATGAAATATTTCTTATACACTTCGAATTACTAGGTATACCGGCGGTATACGCGATGTATCGGAGAATCCGCCACTGACTGTTACGTATCTAGTGAACATTCGCTCCACCACAGTGTTTGCTCCCATAGGAGCCCGCGATCGTGGGTATTTCCGATCATTTCAGCTGCCAACTGGTTTTCACTTACCCAGTGTCGCTACCCAACCTCACTCTTGAGGTAATGTCAAATAAAACACAATATATTTTCTTTTTGTTTGGAACTGCTCCACATTCGCGGAAATCTTGTTCTGTTCTCTTGAACCACCGATTATATCAACTAGCTTCAAGAAGTTTTGTCGATCTTCTAAAACTCTTTAAGACGCTACTAGTTGGAGATTTTAATAACTATTTCACTTCAAATATCACGACTTAATAGTCAGGCGTCCATCTCTTTCGTACTCTAGCTAGCTTCTCTCAAAACAACCCCACCTTCATAGCAACCCGCTATATTCCTCAATTATTGTTCGCAGTTGATACACTCCTACCAAGTTCTAGGTTTTCATTTCGTAACATAAACATATGTCAATGCGATATTATTACTTTATAACAGTATTATTACTTTTTCGCATACTCCATGCTGATGCTATCTATTGTTACATCTGCTGATTAGAATGAAATTGAGAGTGGTATAACAATTTACATTTTTTGTACATGTGAATACTGAGGAGCTGGAAGCCGTCATGTCTATATTTATACTTATATAACAATTGTAACTATTGCAAAACTATTGTTTTCTTATCTATATATTTAAAAAAATAAGGTATTCTGCCATGGCTTCGTTTAGAGCTTCTACTGAACCGATTGTAGTATGTTTTCCTTTAAATGAAAGAATGTGATCCCTAGATGTGTTATCAGATATTGGTTGTGTTGATTCACCAACATTTACGGTGTAAATTAATTAATTAAATCATTCTTTAATAGTACGCTTATCAATAGTCAATTGTTTTCTTCCAAAGGGTGGCTGTTTTAAAATTGATATATATGAGTCGATAGATGTGCGTCCCTCCCGCTTCATGGTAGCGCTACTAGATGTTTTGTTTTGATTGTTGAGATTTGTTCACAATGCGTCAAGGTTTTGTTTCAGTGTAATAATTGCATTGTAAAGATGACAGTTTGCATATACATATTTGCTTTTGTAGTGTATTTTGTAGAGAACATTCGGACAGTGGGTTTTGTTCGATTGTAGTGAAGTTGTTTACAGGTTATGTGGAATTCCGAATCGTTGCCCACGCGCCGCAAAAGACGCAAACGTAGTACATTGACTGGGAGCAGGAAAAGAGAAATTCAGCGTATGTGTCGTGATAGTGAGGTCATTTCGTTTTCTGTTGGGTTATTGTCTATGAAATGTCAGTTTTGTTCTACTTCCCATGTCAGAGAAATTCTGTAAACGAGTTTACTGTGTGTTGCTTACATGGGAAAGTAAGTTTATCTTCGAGCAATATGCCAGAAGAAATCAAACAGTTCTTTATAGGAGATTATGACACATCAAAAAACTTTAGAAATAATATCCGCCAGTATAATAGTGGTCTTTTTTTGTGTAATTTGATGCCGATATTATTGCATTGCCACCTGGTCATGGGCCATACGTGTTCAAAATTTTGTGAACTCCACTTAACAGAATATCTTCGTTATACCCTGAAGATTCAAACAATGCAACATATTGTGAACATTAGTCTGGGCACAGTATTTTACATTTATCTTAGATCACACCGTCATATTTTGACGGGTTCTCACTAGTGTATCTAATTTGAATTATTTTTCACAATTTCATACACACATTTTTTATATTCCAGCATTATAAACGACCTTTTCTGTTGCC
>BLKR01017585.1:0-10440 GCA_011170035.1 Teleogryllus occipitalis
CAATTGTTCCAGATTGCTACAATGTTTGTGTGTATGATGTGCTTTTTGCTTGTATCATACACTTTCCACTGCACATGGGTTACCTCGGAAGCTTACAGCAGCCCAAGCATTGTTCTGTCAGCTCGATCTCATGACGGCTCACGGATAATTTTTGATGACTTTCGTGAGGCTTATTATTGGTTGAGAATGAATACACCTGAGGTAAAAATAAAAATAATAGTTGCTCTAAAATAGTAGAATGGAATTAAGTATATTATAAAATTCAAAACAGAATAAAAATTGGAGTTTAAAATTGGTATATCACAAAGAATTGTTTTAAAGTTTTTGACTGATCCATGAGTGCAACTTCATAGATGGAATCTGATATCTAGGTCTAATTTTAAAAGGAAGTTAACAGTAATAATTCCCTTTCATGTGTGACTACTGACCATGTATGGTCTAATTAAAATAATTTAGTGATTGATAGTTGCAAGTGAAGGGGAGCAATGTTGCCAGGTTGCCTACCACTGACCATGCTTTCCCAGAATCCAAGAATAATCACTTGAAATAAATACTTATAAAAGTAACTTAATCTTATACTTGCATACCTTATTGCAGCAGCTTATTCTGGAATGTCTACACATTAAATTCTTCACTAACTTCAATAAATATCATGGTCTACAGTATATTACATAACACTTATTTACATTACTTTACAACAAATGCATGCGCAAAACTCCCACGACAAATGCCAAATGCCAAAGTGGCAACTCAACTACCTGACTCGTCACATCGTCTGAGTGGCAGCTTCCTTAAAAGTGGGAGAGGTATCTGTACATCACATGTAACGGTCAATCGCCAACTTATTTTAATAAGCGATAAGTTTGACTTTTTTAATACATTTCAAGAAGTAGCTTAACCTTTTTTTTAATCTTCATTACTCTGTTTTATAAACAAATTATTTTTGAAAGCATTTCCCATGATTAAACAATGCTTCATTTTGCAGGATGCTCGTGTAATGTCATGGTGGGACTATGGTTATCAGATTACTGCAATGGCTAATCGAACTATACTTGTTGATAATAATACATGGAATAATACGCACATATCAAGAGTTGGTCAGGCAATGGCATCTTCAGAAGATAAAGCATATGAAATAATGCGGGAATTGGATGTTGATTATGTGCTAGTTATTTTTGGAGGTCTTACAGGGTATTCTTCAGATGGTAAGTTGGGTGACATTGTAAATCATCATTGGAATGCATTTTAGTAATGTTTCGATTTCATGTTATTCTTCGTATTGTATCAAATTTTTATCCATATTTTTTAATGAATATGTACTTTGTTTCACAATTGTCATTGTACTATAACTCTAATTGCAGTGATTTGTGCTTGAATTCACACCTTGTGAAGGGTGTGTGAATTTGTAAACTGTGAAAAAAGTCTTCCTTTATGAAATTCACCAACTATTATGATCAATTTTCACTGTTGTGTAAACATATTATCTTTAGTTTTATATTGACAATTTATGAACTGGCTTTAGACTGAAAAATGTTGAAAAATAATGTAATTGTCAATAATATTTCATCCTTTAAGAAGCATGTTAATATTCAAGTAATGTTATGTACTTTCATTATTTCCTCAAGAATGTGTTTCTTATTCATAAGATTACTTGAAGCTTGCTCCAACAAATTATTCACCTAATTTTCAGCTTCTGGTCAATAAAGCATGGACACAAATATTAACAAAAAAGTTACGCTATTTGTTTTAACCTTCAACTGGTGTGGTGAGTTTTTTTTTTGCATAACCAGCGTCCTGTGCCATTTTGACCCCACATCTTTCTTTTCATTATAAAAATTTGTAATAAATTTTAAACTATTTCTGTTTAATTATATTTTTATTGGATTTTCAAAATAATTCATATTTGATATATTTTTTACTTAACTTACTGATAATTGCCTCTGTGACAGATACTGATAAATAATCATAAATAAAACCTTATTTTTACCAATAATTTTTTAAAGTCTAATTTTTTCATTTCATTTTCTGATATACATATGTAACGATAAAATATAAACATTATTGCAAAAATAGACTCATCAACACCCCTTACAAATGTGGCTGATATTCATGGCACATTGACCAGTAACATGTATCACAAATATTGTTTTTTTACACTCGGTCATTATTATCTGACATATTGTGCATCACTTCATTTGCTTGGCTACTTGTGGATTACATTCAGGACAGGCAATAGATTTCTTCTATATTATTGAAGTGGTTTCACAAAGCTCTTTAGTTAGGTGCACAAAGAGTGATGTTTATGTGAGATTCGGCTTGTTGACATACCAGCATCTTCAAGAATTCTTGATATGACATTCATACCCATCTTGCATGTCTTCAGTGTCACTATACTCTCTCTCCACCTCTTCCAACAATCTAGAGATAATGATATCAACGTCCATGTTAGCACAAGACACAATTTTCGATGAAAATGCTTATAATTAACTGGCATGATGGTGTCGCTGTGACTCTAACAAATATTTTCACCCACGCCACTGCAAAGCAACGGCACTAAATTCAACAGTACTTCTCAAATCAAAAGAGAAGCACATTATTTGAAGATAAACAGCATACCAAAGTTCTCATTTGAAAAATAGTTAGGATATTCAACTTCGAAATTTGAGTGGGGTCAAAATGGCACCATGATGTCAGTTGAGAGATAATAGCCTAAATGTTACATATGTTTCATTCGAGAAGTCAATCAAATTTAAAACATGCCCTCCTGTTAATATTCAAAGAATTTTGACAAAAGGGTCACCTTTCTTTTAAATATGAAAAATAGGGCACACTTCTACTAAAGTTGACCAGATCTGACATTTACGGTGCAATTTAATAATATTCTGGCTATATTAAAATAATAGGATCTTGGTAATGAGTGTGAATATTTGCCTGAGTATTGATGTAGGTATCTCCGTCCTTCTTTAATTTGTGCAAGATAGTTAAGTTTTAAAAGTGGTTTATGAGGCGGGAAAGTCTCTTTTCAAATAAAGGAAGTACATTGAATTCATTCTAGAAAAGTTAGCAATGCTGGCATACTTTCAACTTTTTTTAGTTTACCATCAGCAGAATTAGGTGAATCTATGAGTATTAAATAGTTAATAATTACTAATGCTAATTGTTTTTGTGCTGAACAGATATCAACAAATTTTTGTGGATGGTACGAATTGGTGGCAGTACTGATCGTGGAAGTCATATCAAGGAATGGGACTACTATTCTCCATCCGGAGAGTTCCGTGTTGATAAGGAGGGCTCTCCAACCCTTCTGAATTGTCTGATGTATAAAATGTGTTACTATCGTTTTGGCCAAGTGTACACTGAAGGAGGTAAAGTAGAATATTTAAACCAGCTTTAAATAAAATATTCACTTCAGGACTCCTAACTCTTTTGGAGGAACAAAAACATACTTAAATAAAAAGGATGAATATTTCCAATAATCTCATTTATTGGGGTTCTGTGAAAAGTTATTGTATTATTAAATTGAATCTATTTTTTATTTAAGTTGTTAATAGTATGTTGTTATATTTATGCAACAATTTTTCATAGATGGGTGGTATTTTTAGAAGAAAATTACTCCAAAATTCCAAAATCAAAAATAGTTTAGTCAGTTTAAAATATTAATTTTGCATTATTAAAAGTAACCTTCCAAATGCAAGAGGCAAATATAAGGTGGCTGAGCGTTAATTCTAAATTGTGTTCTGTTTAATGTTATGAACAAATTGAAAGAAACTTCTAAACAACAAAGTTGTTCTCAGGGATGTTTGAATCACAATTGTTGAAATTGTACTGTTTTCAAAAATCTGAAAGATGTCATGAATATCTTTAATAGTTTTATCAATTTTGTTTATTAACTGTACTTTTATTTCACCTTTTTAAATTGCAATGATTTGTGTTTTTGTATATTCCTTTTAATGTTTGAATCTGATGATGTGGATGCCCCTTAATATTCATAATTTCTGAGGACTTGATCTATTTATTTTATCAAATGCTATAATGTCTACAAATGCAGTGTGCATTTCCAAATTACTGTATCTTCAGTGTTATATAATATACTTTAGGGTGAAGATATTGTCAGAGCACGAACAACTTTTCTGGAACCTGCTTGCTTTTCTAAAACTATTTCAGTTATTCTCTGTAGCCTTCTGTTTATTATCCTAGAATGTATTTTAGGTACACTATTAAGTTGTCTTATCCCACGGTAATTTTCATAGTTGTTCCTTTCACCTTTTTTGAAGAAAGGTACTTCAGCAGTTAGCCATGCAGATGGTATTTTACATTTTTCCCATGATTCAGCTAATTAATGTAGGAATCGCAGTTTGAAAAGGAAACCACCATATTTCAGGACTAAGTTTAGACCATCAGGACCATCAGCTTTCTTACTTTTTGTTTCTTTCAACCTTGTCTCAATTCTGATAGTGTTATTGATTTCACTGTGTAATACTCAGTGTCATTTGCTTGAATTATGTTTGGATGCACCACAGTTTTCTGTAATGTTCTTTCCATGTTTTATCTGCAACGCTATTGAGCTTAATTGGGTCTTTTTGCAATGAATTAAACTGGTAATGTATTTTGCGTGCTAATAATTGTGTACGTGGGACATCTTGTTCAATCTCAGTTAAATATTTTTCCCATGATTGTTGATGGGCTGCTGTAGTAAAATATTTTGCCTAGTTCTTTTTACTTTTGTATTTTGTATAAATTCCAGGAGTTGATTGTTGGATTCTTTCTCTAATTATTATTATTATTATTATTATTATTATTATTATTATTATTATTATTATTATTGTTGTTGTTGTTGTTGTTGTTGTTGTTGTTGTTATTGTTGTTGTTTTATGCAGGAATCAAATGTAATGAAATTCAAACTGAATAGAAAAAAGTTCACGAGTAGTGTTCTCAAGAAGTATTGACAAATTTTCATTATAAGTACCTATATTATAATTGGAATTTATCAAATGGCATAATATGTTTTTATTAAAGCTGTTTTGCACTTTAGGGAGATGACATATCAATACTGCACTGTACTGTATGATACTGTACTGTTTTTAAAACTATTGATTAATTTGACCATTCCAATACAGTTGCCTATTCTTCAATGACAGAACTTATCACTCCAGAAGTGACTTCATTGGGGAAGGGGTTATACTTTGATTAGTCTGCATTTATAAAATAATGATTAAGTATATTTTGTCAATAGGGTTATTGATGACAGAATAAAAATAGTATTGTGCGGGTGAAAGAAATGAAATGAAACTGCATATTAGTCTTATTCATTATTTTTATTAGTCTGTAAAATCCCAAACCAAAATGAATGAAAGAAAAATTAATGATAAATAAATTATCTCTGTATGATAATTCCAATATGTTTTTGCAGGAAAACCACCTGGTTATGACCGCGTACGAAGTGCAGAAATTGGAAACAAAGACTTTGAATTGGACGTGCTGGAAGAAGCATACACTACTGAACATTGGCTTGTTCGCATTTACAAAGTTAAGGACTTGCGAAACAGAGGGGTGTAAGATGCTAGGCTGCTTTGGAGGTTCAGGAAAGTGTTTGTGCGTGAATGTGATCGTTGTTCATTGATACCTCACACTGGGCCTGGTGAGACTATTTTAACTGCCAGTTTGCCAGGACCCTTTGCAAATGTAAGCCTTAAAAAGAACTCTGTGCTCACCATGTGGCAGGTCAGTCCTGAACTTGGGAGCTGGAATGTTGATGGTGTGCAATGTGTGTTCTTCCATTTGAATAAATGATATATGTAGATTGTGGCTGGTCAAACGTTTGGTCAATTGAGCAGTCAATTTATACAAGATGTGTATGTGATGAAAATTGAAATTTTTTTGTAATTACTCCAGATAACTTTGTTAATATTAATAGAAATATATTTTGAATTGATTTATTTATCAATTTCTTGTTTCTGGTTGTATATAATAATATGGTGATCTTTTTATTTGATCATAATTTTGCTAATTAATAATTAGTAAATACAGGAAAAAATGCTTAGTATTTGATAATTTATTGTTGTATTGTCGAACTGATATTTCATCAAATTTGATCGTAAATATTTACTGCATGTAAATGTGGAAATTTTGCCCAGTTTTATATAATGTACTTTGTAATTGGGTATAGCTAGTGTTTCCTAAGATTGGAAGTTGCAATATGTGTAGTTATAGATTTTTGGGGTTTGTGAAGTATTGAATTAGTGATTTTTATGTTTAAATGATAGCTTTCTTTTTATAGGGTGAGTTAATATTTTAAAGCATTCCATCTGCATTTTCTTTATATTTACACAGTGCCATATGAACAAATGTCATCTTGTGATAGCACTGGTTTCTGCTGCCTGCATTTATCTTCTTAATAAATATACTCTAATTATCTAGTTCATGATACAATACTCTGGTTAATTGACCACCATGTTGACCAGTCCTTTTTAATCAGCGAATTTGCTCAAAACAATTGAGCTAGGTTAAATGAGAGGCATGGTTCCTAGATATAGATGCATGAAATTGTGTTCCAGAGACTGTCTCTCACCAGTCAAATTGTTGAAATCAACATCACATACTGTACAAATTCTAGTGATCTTGTGAAATTTGTTTTCTCTTTCTATACTTTCAGATGCTCATGTTCATACTCAGTAGGATTGACATTGGCAATGCACCATACTTCATTTAGGGAAAGTGTAATTTGTTGGCAAGAAATTGACACAATCAAATAGGTTAGATAAATTGTCTATATCAGGCCAACACTTTATACCTTGTGTGCACATTCATCTTTTATGGCTCAGTGAGGTGTTCCCATGAATCACATTTCTTTGTACAATGACATGAATAAAACACTTATAACATGTACATAATGTCTTTTTATTGAAACAATGAAAAATTAACACATCAAATTTCATTTTCCTGAGATAAATATTCCAAACTAATGTCAGAAAAGTAACAAGGAAATGTTTCAATTATTGTGTGATGAAGATTATTTCAGAAATCTGAGAGGAAAATAAAAGTTCTTTTGGAGTTATGCACATGTTCTGAAGAATTCCAAAAGACTATTGCCACTTATGTATGGGTGGTGTATTGGTTCGTCTTTCTGAAATTTCCTTGGTTGAGTATTTATTTATTTATTTTACATCAAAAACTGTTAAAAACTGTGTGTGACATGCTATGGGGAGAAATGAATTCTGTGCACGTTTTCAAAAAATTCAGTGATCTCTCCCTAAGCCAAATACTACTTGAATTTTGAGTGCAGAAAGAAAATTAGTGTTATTTGCTAGGATTGTTTACAAAAATATTTGCTCCAATGTAATAAAATCTATTTTCAAGGGTAAATCAGCAATTAATTTGGGCCCTTATCTATCATGTCCTTCATCAAGGAATAATACCTCCTGCAATGACATCATGGAGAATGATAATTTGAATAACTATATATTTCCAACTGAATTCTAGAAGTGCACAGATAATGAAGTTACATTTATGTCCAGAAGCAAAACAAGGTGCCATCTCAGCATTTGCTCAATGGATCAGGGAAACTGGACGAAAAACCTGATCGAGATGGGGGTCGTTGACCCAGAAGCTGCAGTACATTACTTGTTACAGCTTGTTTAGAATTATACAGTCCAAATGGTAAATAATACATTAAATATCACTGTTAAAATTAATGACCTTTGGATGCTCAGTATAGTCTTTAATTGTATAGAAACAGTTATGCAGCAGAAACAATTTTACTTGAGATTTAAGCTTTTAATGTATTGAATTTAATCATTTAATGTAATTGGGCAAAGTGTTGATATCGTTACTCTATTTATGCAATTATTTAAAATTATATATTGAATTTAATTGTTTAATGTCATCTGGCAAAGTATTGATTTCATTACTCTATTTATGCAATTATTTTGTACTTTATTTACTCATTTGGTGAAATCAAATTAATAACATGGCTTCTAATCATAATTAGTTGCGTCAGTAACACAATGTTGAATTCATAAGGATATTGAATTACATTTGATGAATGAAAATTGTCCGGTTAGGAACTGGTGAGCAAGAGAAAAATGAACTCTGGGAAAGACTTATGAGAATACTTCAAATGAAAATATTTTATCAAATCTTATTAATCCTCTTTCATAGAAAACAAAACCTTGTATTTAGTGTGCAAATAGCCTTAAGAAGTTTCTCGTAAGTCCTGGGTTCTGTGTTGATGCCAAGTGGTGAATTTTGGGGTGTTAAATGTGTGTAAAAAAAGCCACCTTTGAATGGAGAGAAAAACGTGATCAGTTGCAGATTGGCTAAAAAAGAGACCGACAAAAGACTGTCGTTTTTGCTTAACCGCGGCCACCTGCATCATGAAGTTACCGAGAAGTGGTTAGGCCACAACTTTGATTTCGATGTTATTTCCATTGGATTCTAGATCTCACGGCGCGTGTCTCCGCTAGCTTCTAAGCGACTTGTGACGCGTCGTTTAATAACGATACCGTGCTGCGCTCGTGGTGGAAGAGCGAGCCGAGGCGGCGAATGTCACGTACAGGATGTCCAGGGAGGAAACGTCGAAACTTCGAAAATAAGCTCTTAAGACAATTTTAAGCATATTTTGTCTAATAAACTACATGGATATTCCGAATGTCTGAGCCACAATAAGCACTCAAAAGTAGGTTTGAAAATATGCTTTCTAGGCAAAAATTTGCGTTGTGGAATCATATAAATACTCCATAAATATGTAAATTGTTTATTATTGACAAAATAAATGAATATGTTTGATAAGAAAGAAAAATTAGCCCTGAAAATAAAAATCACCCAATTTACACAGTTCGACTACTTTTTTATTTCTCGGTTAATTTTTCTTTGTGAACTAATATATTCGTGTATTTTGTTAATAATAAAATATTTACATGGTTCTGGAGTGTTTATATGCTTCTACAATGCAAATTTTTGCCTAGAAACCATATTTTCAAACCAACTTTTGTGTGCTTATTGCGGCCCAGCCATTCCGAATATCCATGTAATTTATTAGACAAAATATGCCTAAGATTGTCTTAAGAGCTTATTTTCGAAGTTTCCTCCCCGGACACTGTATACACGTTGGCCAGTTAGACCGCCTGCTTCGCGACAGCTTTCTATCCCACTTTCCAACCGGTTCTGCACGCGGTTTGCGACCGTCTTTTCTTACTGCCAATGCTGGATAGAATTCTCTCAAAGATTTGTCGAGGTAACATTTTGACCGCTTACGGCCACTAACATATGCTTCATTGCATCCATTTATTTTTCGTTAAAAACGGTGTGACGTGTTACGCGAAATGAACTCTGTGCACTTTTAGGTATCTCTACCCTAAACCATACTTGTTGAATTCTGAATACAGAAAGAATTGAGCATTTTTGGCAGAATTGTTAACAAAATATTCGCTCCGATGTAATCTCATCTATTTTCAAGGGTAAATCAGCTGTAGATTTCGGCTCTTATCCCTCATGTCCTTCGTGAAGGATTAAAACTTCCTGCTGCGGCATGGAGAACGATAATTTGAAAAATAGCTTATATTTTCCTCCAAACTCTAGAAGATGCGCAGATAATGAAGTTACAAAGCATCTCCTACCAAATTTGAGCAAAATGGTGAAATGCATAACTGGATAGATTCGAGTGTAATTAGACATGTTTGCAGAAATGCAATGAACGGGAAATTGCTTCTAATTTGCAATTCAACAATTTAAGGGACCCTCATCGCTGGGGATATCTATTTGACAGTACGAGCCCGGGCAAACACGATTGCCTTTTGCCAGAGAACTGTTGGATAAAACGAACGAAATTCGTTGGGTGACATAGTATAGATTCGGGGCGCGTTAACTTCGGAGGTCATTAGTACTGTAAGGGTAGTGCATGCTATGCAGCGGGTGTTTCACCCCCGCTGGAAAGTAAGAACCGGTGCCAATCCATATAGAGGTTTGTGTTTGTTTTTTTTCTCCGGATTTCTCCCCCCCCCTCAGTGGAGCACATGCCCAGCCGGGGGAAGCTCTTAAGATACTGACATGAAGAATGGTGTAATTACGTGAACGCGTGTGTGTGTGTGTGAGAGAGAGAGAGAGAGGGGGAGGAAGGAAAGAGCGTGTGCGGTTCGATGCCTAGCCCATTTTTGAGCGCCGTGCCCGATCGCTTTTGCAGCTCCGGCACGAGTTGGATCTTTACGTTTACGACTCCGAAAATGTCGGTATTCGTGGAATATTTGTTGGGTGAGGGAGGAGAGAGATACGGGAACTTCGCACGGTTTTCCGCCGAGAGGAACGGACGGAAGGAGGCGACGCTTCAAAATCCTCGCCAACCCAGGAAGAACAGAAGCGAACGTTCGTGAGTGGTAGGCACAGTCATTTACCGGCTAAAGTACGATTATTTGGCATGAGTGTGACTGCGGAGGACGCTGTCACATC
>BLKR01017586.1:0-10427 GCA_011170035.1 Teleogryllus occipitalis
GAAAAGTACAAATTTTTCGATCCCCTCGTAAAACTGCATTTTTTGGAAAGTCCTTTCACCTTTCACATTGAATGTATAAATTCCTTTCCAATACAATCTGTTTATTATAAGTAGTTTTTTTTAAATTGTGTAATATACATGTTTTCAAAATATTAGTAGTCTTCGCGTTATTTTGTTAATATCCTTTACCTTTTGTTTAAGTGATTCTTGTTTATTTATTTATCAACCAGGCCCAATCGCCCAATACAAAACTATTACATACACCGGCAAAAATCAACATCTCGTCACACGACTTCCACATCACAACTCTCACAAATATACAATATACACCATTACATCACCTCATCACAAATATAAAAAACAAAGTATACAAAGTCTGCCAAAGTTAGAATGATGGAAGTGTTAATATTTGTAGGGTCAGGTTCCTAATAATTTGAAAAAGTAGGTGTTGTTTTAGCCCCTAATATTAATTGGCTAGCCTGGAACTAAATTGATCTAGGTATGAATAGTACAATGTGACTTAGACCACTTGAGAATTGAGTGTCATTAAAACCATCTGCCAATACTAAAATGGTACTTTTATTACGCGGCACCTACAACGACAAATCACATATAGACCGTGTTAAGAATGTATAGATGCTCACCTGTTCAGATCAAATTTACCATAACCTGGACTTAAGCCAAAATGCTTCTTAGACCACTTTCGTTGCAGGCCAGCCAACTTTCTTTTGCTGAATCCATGCTTACCCATCTGGTGATTCGTGTGCTGCGCGTCGTTGGGTGTCATTTCCGCGCTGTGTGCGCAGCGCCCGCACGCGCCGGGTGCCTGGCGACCGCCGGCGGCCCCCGTCACCAGCCGGAAAAGAGCATTGCTTAGAGCGGGCGCACTTGCGCATGCACTTGCGTTAGCTATTGCCGATTGGCTAAAAGCTGTCATTTCACTCTGCATCAGTGGTTTGTTTACGTAAGAGGCAGAGGAACTCTTTGCGTAACAAAATTTCGAAACGTTATTGTTTTAAAAAACAATACGCTATTTAGTATTTCTTCTGGCGTCTTTTGAACATATTAAAATCGTGATTTGTATTTTTTTATTGTTCTCTCTCGCCACTGTTAGAGAAGAAACCATCATTCTCCTCGTATCATAATTTTTAATACTATATGACACTTTTATGTAATGTTTCTATATGAATAAAGAATTTAGTTAATGGAAGAAATCATGACACTCAAAATGTAGTTCGATTTGTCGATGGATATTGGCAATACATTAGGAGATATCGGCGAGTATCCTGTTTAAGAGTAAAGCATTAATTATCTTCTTGATACAGATATTTAACATTTTCTGTTCATTAAAGGTGAAAATCAGCTTTGAAATCAATTAACACGTCTTTTTATAACAATTCTGTTTTCATAGAATCCATAGAAGTATATCTGCTACAAAGTAGCAAAGACATATGCCGAAATGTAATGTAGTACCTATGCTGGTTCTTTCATGATTTCATCATTTCATCAAAGGCCATCAGTTTCATATTTTCTGATGTGATGCAAATATTTTCATTTAATATGAGAACTACTGAAGACTAAATTATTGTTTTATGTTCTTCTCAAACAAATTTTACTGAAAGATCAAGTTTTAAATTCGAATTATTGTATGTTAGAGTAAGCTTGATGTTAAACATTTCTGGGGTATTAAAACATCATTTTCGAAAGATACAAACAGAATAGACAACGAAATTAACAACGGTTCATATTTTGATAATGAACAATATTTCTCACAAATTATTGACACATAATATGTTGACAAGAAGTGAGGTGAAATGCCTTCTTTATTGTTAAATATATCACAAAAATGACGTAATCATTTTTGTGAGTACAGAGGAAGTATTGTTAAATTCTCTAATATAGAAGGTCTAAAGATTCATCGGTGAAAGATTAATTTCTTTCTCTATACTAAAAATGTTATAATATAAATTCAAGGTATTTGTACTGTGTACAGCAAATATAATTTTGTTTATTTCTACCTGTTTTTTTAGTCGTGAATTTTAATGTCTATTTAGATAATTTGCATTATTTTAGAACTAAATACCTACTCTTTAGTTATAAGAATGGTGAAATGATTCATTCAAAAATATTTGATGTATATAGTATACAATTAATTCATTTTATGTACGAACAGGTGTAGAAACATTATACGCATATTAACTCAATTTTTATTCATAGATACAAGACAGACACTTCCATCTAAATATTCTGAAATTTTCGGATGCGAATCAAGGAAAATTGCCTAAAAATCAAATTGAGCGAACTCTTATGCGGTTTAAATCACGTCAGTAATCGTACACTCCTAGCTTTCTTCGCCCCCGTATCTTTCGCGTATCATCTCCCTGAGGAAGCAGACAGACCGCAAGAAGGCCGGCGTCATGGACGGGTGACAAACTGACAGGCTGACAGCCATCTTCCGAGGTGATGTCAGCTCGCTGTAAATCCTTAAGGAGGAATGCCGTCCGCCCTTTTTCTGAATGTGATTCCGCCGCCGCCGCCACCTCCTCCGCCTTCTTCCGCATCACCGCCGCTCGGCGGACGGGTGGAGGCGGGGCGGCAGGGGCGGGGCCGCGTGGTCGACGGGGGCGACGGTGGCGGCGAGGTCGGGGGTCGGGGACGGGGGCGGCGGGGGCAGCAGGGGCGGCGGGGGGAGCGGGGGCGGGGCGGTGGGGGCAGCGGGAGCGTTGGGGGCGGCGGGGCGGCGGGGCTGCGGGGCGGCGTCCCCTTCCACGCATGCGTGCGTGTGGGAGAGTGTGCGTACACGCGCGCGCGTGTGAGGGCCGCGCGAGCGTCTATGGGAAACGCCGCCGCAGGCGCAGCTGCGAAGCCGCAAAAACAGACAGCGGATAGCGGAAACCGATTCCGCGCCCGACCTCCCCGCCCCCCACGGCCCCACCCGCAGCGCCCTGCCCCGCTCCGCCCCGCCCCACCGTAACCCCCCTCCGCTGCACCCCACCCAGCGACCACTCGGTCAAACCGGCTGTGATGGCTCAGGGCAACAACTGTTGCTTTTGCTGCATCTCTGACCGGGAAGTCCTAGTGGGCGAGTCCCGACGGTGGCGGATTTTCGACACTAACTACATAACTAGGTCGAATTCAGCGGCTGTCTGAAAAGGAATTCTAGAAGCTACCTGCTCTGATCGGGAGTTTTCGAGGTTTCTTCGATAGGATAGGCAAATGCATGAGAAGAACTCTAAAAAACAGGTCACGGATTGCGCACGATCTTTACGTCGTTCTTATACTTTTCTCCCCCTAGCACGCAGTCACTTACGCACAATACATTATCACAGATATCGGGAGACCAGGCGGGAGCATAGAGCTTGTCCCAGCTGGGGAAATGCTGCGCTGGTGGAGATACCTTGAGAGGAAAATCCTTCCGAGCAGACGTGTTGGTCGGCTCTGGATCTCACGTTCTGTAAGGGAAGAACAATGCCACCTCCAACCAAATAGTATTCACTACTCTTACAGAACTAACAGATGGACTCGTCCAAAAACACCAGTCATTCAATCAATCCAGCTGCTCCAGTTCTCCCGCCCTGCCTTCCCATTCCTCCCTCCAGCTCTTCCCCCTCCTGCACTTCTTGCCTGTTCTTACAGCCCTTCTGGTCTGCCCGCACGTTCCTTTCTTGTTTATCAGACTCTTCACAATCGCGCTTTCCCACCCCTTGCCTTAACCTTTCTGATCACCTAAACTTTCTCTGCTTGTTGCATCTCCCTCCCTTTCTTCCTGAATAGTCTCGCTAATTGAGTTCTCTCCCTTCCCACTCCCTTACTCACCGTTCCTCGCCTCACCATTCCTCTCCCCATTTCTCCGTTTCTGCGCGGTCATGCCTCCTTGCCCCAACTACGCTTCATGGCATTCCTTTTACATCTAATTACGCCTTTTCCCTGCCCCTACTACCTGCAAGCCCATCACCGCCTCTCCAATCCACACCACTTTTTTCATGTCCGCATCTGCCCGATGTTGCACCTCCGCTCCTCTCCCCTTTCTCTCCGAATACTACTCTCCGATGTACTCCACTCCGATCCTCGCCGTTCCCCGTGCCGTTCTCCTCTGCGGGTCCGCTGGTCACACCCCCCCCACCCCCCCCCTCCCCGCCCCCGCCGCGCTCCCACCCCGCCCTCGCTCCCGCTCTGTCGACCCCCGCCCCGCTCCACCCCGTCACACCTCACCCCAACCCCGCCCTCCTGCCCCCGCCCCGCTCCCACCCCGCCCTCGCTCCCGCCCCGCCCCCTCGCTCCCGCCCTCGCTCCCTCGCTCCTGCCCCGCCTCCTCGCTCCTGCCCTCCCGCCCCCTGCCCTCGCCCCGCCCTCGCTCCCGCCCTGCCACCGTCGGCCCGCTCCGTTCCCCCGCCTCGTCCCGCTCCGCCCCCCTCAGCGCCTTGAGACCGACGCCGCGCCGTCGACACACTATCTGTGTGCGATAGCTTCAGCGTACAGCAACGGGAAGAAGGCCGACGCGTGCTATTTGCGTCCACTTGCGTGAGCCCCGCGTCCCAGCCACTCTCATGCGCGGCCACCTCGAATTCGACCTACTTAGGGTCGTGTTCTTTATGCCACATATCTTCCTTGAGTGTGACAGCGTTCTGTAATTCAAATGTGAAGAAAAAGTACAAAGAATGATTTTCTTCTCACCTCTTTTAAAAAGAAACAAGTATTTGTGGAGTTTACATGCGATTATTACAAGAGAAAGAGGCAGGGAGGAGAGATACAGCGTGGAAAAAAGAAACAGAGAGGGATAGACAGCGAGGAAGAAAGAGAAAGCGAGGAGAGAGTGATACAGAAGGAGAGAGACAACGAGGGAGAAAGAGATAAAGATAGGAAAAGGGAAATAGATAGCGAGGGGAAATAGATAGCAAGAGAGAAATAGACTTCAGGTCTGAAATAGCAAGGGAGATGCAGACAGCAAGGGAGAAATAGATGTTGGGGCAGAAATAGCCAGGGAGATACTGACAGCGAAGATGATATAGAAAGCGAGAGGGACAAAGAGAGAAATATATAGACAGCGAGAGAGATACAGACAGCGAGAACGACTGACTCAGCTGACACTAATGTCGTGATATTAAATCTTGAAGAAGAAATTAAATTAAAATTGCATCATTTATTCTATCATTTGGAAATCCTGATATCACTGTCCCTGATTTTTTCATGAGAACGTTAACAAAAACAAAAAGAAATAGAATGGATATTTTATAATGCTTTGGTATATTAGTCAGAAAATCATCATTACAAACATATTAGACTATCAAATCAATACCCATGAAGTGAATACAACGTTAGACAATTAAGTTATACGTCGAACGGCATGAATTAAATTATTAAACATTATCTATAATACTGTTGTTATTCTTTAAGTTTCAAAACTTGTTTTATATTTTTTCGTGGAAATTATTCACATATAGAATAAAAGCATGTAGATGATGATAAATATTCTCTGCGATAATTGTGTGGCATGGATAGAGTAAAAATAACTTGAAGCACGGGAAGTGTGGCTTTTGCGATAATAATTTTACTGCGCCTTCCTCATGATCGTTCGTAATATCCGTATTCAGCGGAAAAATAAAATGACGAAGAATGTGAATTTTGTAAACAGGAAACTGAAAGGGACAGGATAAAAAGTTTTAACGCAAGCAAACCGCAAAGATAGCATTTCAAGGGACAAAAGTGCCGAGTTCACTGATTTATTTTCTGAATGACATTAAAAGCGTATACGCACGTGATTAGGCAAATTGGACAAATTTGCACGTACAGATAAGAAAACAACTTGGAGAACTTTAGAGTTGAAGAAAAATATCAAATCTTTCCTTGCACATTGTAATGGCAATTTATTATCACAGTAAACTTTCGTTAACACAAATTGGAATGTACGAAAATAATTGAAGTTTGTGATGAAAAAATCGTATTAATCATATTATAGCTGTTTCCTTGCCGGGAACCAAATTTCGTGTTATGGCGAATTTCCTGTTAAACGAGTACGTGCTAAAAATAATTTACAGCATTATTATTATTATTATTATTATTATTATTATTATTATTATTATTATTATTATTATTATTATTATTATTATTATTGTTGTTGTTGTTGTTATTATTATATTACTATTAGCATCGTCATCCCCTAAATTCATAACTAAAGATCTTAGGCACCGATTATATAGAAAATCTACTTTAATTTGAAGCCAGTTCCTAATGTAACTATCAAATGACAGTAGGTGCCTCTACAATGCTTTCCGCAAAATACTTCGCTGATCTCAATAACGCGAACTTTTTAGTTATATTTCACAGTCTCCTAACTGAAAGTTTGGAAAACTTCCTACATACATTTTGCGAAACAAATCTCAGAGCTCTAGTAACTATTGGTACGTCTTGCGTTTTCACGCCCAACATCCGAATGATCTCTATTTCCGAACTGTTGTATTTTAATACATTTCTCTGCTTCTCTGGTTATATTTGCTAGTAGACATTATTTTTTCTCCACATTCTAGATAAAAAATATCTCTTTTGTTCGCTGCTATCTTAGGATTATAATGAATTTGTTGGCCGTACAATATTGTATACAGTCCAATAGACTTCCCAGGTTTTGGAGTGTTCGTACTACTTGGCATTGGCGTACTACTTGGCACTATGTTTGGAATTTTAAATACGCTACAGATTTGCCAAGTATCTACAGACGTACCTTTTCAGGTATTCTGAGTTTGCTACAATTGGACAATCTGATACAGCATTATTGATAGTTTCTACCTGTATCAGACAAATATGGTAGCTGTCATTCTCGGAAATTTTGAGAACCGCTAATATCGTGTTCCCTACTCCATATGCCAGAAACTCCAACCAATTGATTTGAATCGTTTCTATTAAATATTAGAAGTGAAATTATAGAATTTACTATCGGAAAAGAATGAAAGGCTTAATGTCTTCTAATATTTATTACTTTCTTAAATGGTACATTATTTGTAAAGTTAAGATCAGCCTTGCTTATGTCATGCAGAACTTTAGACTTGAACAGTCATTATACGTATATTTGGTAAGTTTGTAAAATTCAACTGCCTCTTAATTGAAAATCTGAAAGAAAAATATTGATTTAGAGATTATTCACACTCTAAAATTCTTGTATCATCTTTTTTCGCGCTTAGACTGCGGAAGAGTTTTGGAGACTAATCACAAAACAAGAGGCTAGCTCACACTTCCCCGGAAATTTTTTCCAAAATTCTGAGATGCGAGGTAAAAATTCCGCTTTTAAAAGTTCTTCTATCTCTTCAGAAGATCACATTCCCAATTAGCTCATTATTCTACTTGACTCCTGATATGTGAATGAATATCTGCGTATGTCAGTGTGTATTTCTCGAGGAGATGATGTGGGACAAATAATCAACAACGGAACTGATAGTCATCTGAAATCAAGAAGTGAGAGATAGGCGTAATGCGTATAAACTACAGTGGAGCACAGCTGATAATGCAATGTTTATTCTGAACAAATAATATTTTAACTGAATTTGTTTTCATTTTATTCAAACTTTTTCTGAAAAATTTAAAATCTAACATTAGACTTAATTTTAATTTCTTTTACGAAGGATATATTAGGAGTAATGGACTAACCATACTCTTGGCAATCAGAAACCCCCGCCTCTCTTTGGCATCGAAAAAACCACATAATTCTACCTCGCAAAGACCGTTTCACCAAAAACTTCTGGTTCTAGCGATTCTTCGCTTCTCGTAACCAGTTTCGTCATGAGTAATGAGAAGAAAGTGCTTATTTCTTGTGGTACTCCAAAGTCACGATTTTGCAGACAATACTTCATATTTCGTGGTCCATCGTACAAATTCACCATCATCGCCAATTCCAGGAGGTCACGATGCAGATCTGATGAGTTGTGCGAAGTGACAAAGCACATCTCAATAGAAAGGAAAAGCGGAAAGATTTTTTCGAAACGCACAACTGTAGGAGACACGTCCAAACCGCAACGCAGAGTATTGTACTGATATAACTTGTTAGCCATAGGATATTAAGAAGAGATAATCTCTTTAAAGTCAACCAAACAAAGTTTGTGGTAACCGAAAGGCAACCACGTCATGAACAGAAATGAACAGAACCCCATTCTAGAACTGTAAAACTAAAACATGTTTCAAGGCCCACTAACATCATGAACAACGTAAAATGTTTTCTCCGTTGCCACTCTGCAATGGTGTTCTGTTCCATTCTGTTCATGGCATGATTGCGTTAGCACAATATAAATTTAATCAGATTGTCAATTCATAATATCCAGAGCGTAAGACTCTAAAATGTACTCATGAATAGCTTAAACGTACTCCATGAAAGATCACATGAATATTGATCAAGTGATTTGTCAATGTAATGGATATATTGCAAGCTAATAAATTTCTTGGGAGGTTTATAACATTAACTTGGGAATGTCGTGCTCTCATTATTTGCGTAATGCGATAGAAAAGCTTCTAAACTTCCCAGAAGTTTTAATTAACATTCTGGGTTGTTAATAAATTAGTGTTTTTATACTGAATGAAAGAAGATTTCTTGACATAATTTCTTATGACCTGTGAGTTTGTTAACCAGAACTATTATGTATTGACAATGCGTAATTCTATTTCTTTCGGAACCTGATATATTTTTTCATGAAATATAAAAAATAAAGATAAAAAGAGATAGTCAATGTGAAGTGACAAGTTTACAAGTAATTCTCACGAATGGAAGTTTTTGGTTTTTAGGGAGTTAACTTATAACTTTCATTCCTGATACCTTGGATTCTGTCTTGGTTGGGTGTAATGTATCGGGAATGACTTTGGGACAAAGATATCGGGTTGCTTTTCCCCTATTTTTTCATCTTCCATTTGTATTGCTTTTAATAAATTAATAATTTAAGGCAGATTTTTTCTATTCCTCAAATCCTGCAAATAAAGCAGGAAACGAGTAAAGTATTGCTCCAGAAGATGGTCGAAAAAATGATCGTAAGTATTTTAAATCAGCATATATTTTGAGAGTTTCTGTGCCCTGTTGGACTACGTTATAATAATGTCCTACAGAAATTCGTTATATTAATGATTCTTGATAGAAAAATAAGCACTTTTTCTTAGATACTACTAGCAAAAAATTACTTTAGTTATCGTAAACTTTCCATAGGGGCATGTCCATCGAATGTACCTGTCAGCAGAACTAATTAAACAGCGTATGGACATATTGACTCCTTAAGACATTTTTGAAACATGAAATTGGGCGGCTGAAGACTGTAGCGGTCGATGAAATTTGTATAAATTATAGGAAAGAAAGATTCTGTGAATCATATCTTAGAAGAAATCTTGAAAGAAAAATATCTCAGAAGTAATAAACTTCAGAAACTTCCAAAAACAAGTAAAATCATTTTTGACCACACAGTCGCTGATTGATTAATTGATTATTAGTGATTCTGGGATCGTAAACTGCTTAGGTCATTATTCACGTAATTGTAATGCATGTTTTTTTGCTCGGAGATGACGGTGATCTTGTCCTGCGGCATGGCGAGATTCGGCGCCGACATGGCCATGGCTAGCGGGGTTTTCCCCAACCAGGTATCTCCCACCAGCAGGGCACCGTCCCAGCCAGGACAAGTTCGAAGCTCACATCTGGTCTTCCGGCATTTATGATAGTGTGGTGTATGTGCGTGTGTGTGTGTGTAAGTAATAAGGACAGGATATAAAATCGAAAGAAAAGTTCGCTCGCGGTCCGTGGCCTGTTTGGTAGGGTACTGCTCTGCCACTCGCCTGGTATAGAGCGAAGAAACCACGGAAAACTACCAATCAGAGCAGCAGGTCGCTAGAATTGTCCTCCAGACACCTGCAGAACACGCATAACTATCTGGCTAGTGCCGAAAGTCCTGTCACCGTCGGGACTCGAATCCCACGAGTCAGAAGCATTGCAGAGGCAGTGCAGTGAAATGAGTTAATGCCCTGAGCCACCTCTCCCAGTCGCTTTTGCCCCGTACCACTGCAGAGTCCGCTCTTCGACAGCCGCGCAGTACCTCCCTAGATAAATGGGCTGGAGCCGAGAGCGGTGGAGACGGCGGCGGAGGTCCGGGTCCGCGGCCCCTGACAGCCGACAGATGGAGCGGGCTCCCTCGCGGGACAAATGACGGGCAGCGGCGACGCGCCGGGGAGGCGGGCTGGCCTCTGCCGGTACAGCACCCGCCCGCGACCCCGCCGCCCCGGCTCGCTACTATCTGCCGCTCATCGCAGCTACTGTGCACGGCGCGACGCAGCGGGAGCCGCCGACAGGACCGCCGTCACGGCCACACCACTCTGCCACACCGCCACCACCATTCCGCCATCGCTCCACAGACATCACCTCCACACTTTCACCTTCGCACCGTCACCTCCACACCGTCACCTCCTCACCGTCACCC
>BLKR01017587.1:0-10407 GCA_011170035.1 Teleogryllus occipitalis
ACTTCAAACTCCAGTAACATATGAAAAACGAAATTGTCCAGAAGAAAAGTTGGCCCAAGAATTTTTGCTTCACATTACAGTATTCAATATAATATGTAACCAAAAAAAATTACCTACAAAACCAATAAAATTTACAAACATAAATAGAAAATCATTGAAAAATAACTTAAAATGAAATATTAATTACCAAAAAGTAATATAGCACATCAGTAGTAAACATTAAATTTTACTCTATATCATGCCAAATAATATCATGAAATAAGTACTTACTAATTTCACTTAACAACTGATTACCATTTGAACAAAACATCTAAATAAAATGATGTATGTTCTGAACTCCATTATTGCATATCTGAAACATTTATTAATGTATGTTTCACACACATGCTAAATCTTTCAAGTGTATTCATTTATATCATTTAGCATCCGTACTTAAACAGAACACAAACTCAGAGGCATTGGCAGTAATGATTAATTGTATTACAGGGATAATGTAAAGGAAATTGATTAACTGTTAATTCATTGGGGTTAATTAATGTTAATGAAATGGTGCTCTTAACTAGTGTCTTCGGTTGAATTGAGAAGGCAGGAGTTCACTCAGGATCTCACACTCATTAAAACTATTAATGCACACTCACTGCAATAACCACAATTCCATAATCGAGTTTATTCTAGCTATACCTTTTCTGGAGCACAGTGTAACCAAATTTGTTCTCAATCTTGACTTGGTGGTTGCTTTACGGGGGCAGGAGTTTTATAATTTGAAGCACATCTGAAATATTGAGTTACATATTTCACAAGAATATCACTTTTGTTCCAAACACTAAAGTGTTTACTCACTGCTTTCACTTTTGCAACCCTACTCGATCCAAACACACAACTGAAGCACTGGCAGGAACAATTGACTGTAATGTAATAATATTAATGTAACAACTTGCAATAACCACAATTCCATAATCGAGTATATTCTAGCTATACCTTTTCTGGGGCACAGCATAACCAAATTTGTTCTTAATCTTGACTTGGTGGTTGCTTTACGGGGGCAGGAGTTTTATAATTTGAGGCGCATCTGAAATATTGAGTTACATATTTCACAAGAATATCACTTTTGTTCCAAACACTAAAGTGTTTACTCACTGCTTTCACTTTTGCAACCCTACTCGATCCAAACACACAACTGAAGCACTGGCAGGAACAATTGACTGTAATGTAATAATATTAATGTAACAACTTGCAATAACCACAATTCCATAATCGAGTACATTCTAGCTATACCTTTTCTGGGGCACAGCATAACCAAATTTGTTCTTAATCTTGACTTGGTGGTTGCTTTACGGGGGCAGGAGTTTTATAATTTGAGGCACATCTGAAATATTGAGTTACATATTTCACAAGAATATCACTTTTGTTCCAAACACTTTAATGCTTACTCACTGCTTTCACTTTTGCAACCCTACTCGATCCAAACACACAACTGAAGCACTGGCAGGAACAATTGACTGTAATGTAATAATATTAGTGTAACAACTTGCAATAACCACAATTCCATAATCGAGTACATTCTAGCTATACCTTTTCTGGGGCACAGCGTAACCAAATTTGTTCTTAATCTTGACTTGGTGGTTGCTTTACGGGGCAGGAGTTTTATAATTTGAGGCACATCTGAAATATTGAGTTACATATTTTACAAGAATATCACTTTTATTCCGTCGTGTAATATATGAATATATTTCAATAAAATAATTATGATTCACACACACATGTTCATTGTGAAGACGTTCTTGAGGCATGCAATAAAAAGTCAATAATTATTGTGACATTGATGGCTTACCCCCACAATTACAGCTACCTTTGCAATGACACTGCTCTCAGGAAGTTTCACTTCTTTACGAGAATTTTCTCGCTCTTGTACTTATAAACATTAAGAAGGACCTGCCTTTCACCACTCGATAAAATCCACTTCCCCTTCTGCTTCACTGGAGAGTTATTTCTGGAATTACCTGACATTTCTAAAAATGTCAAGCCCAGCGCACAATAAGATTTTCCTTACGAAACAATTCGCGCACAGGAAACGCAAAAAAAGGCTTTTTCAGCACGCAAGTGCGGGATGCGGCTCACTCGCATAAGCTCACAATCTCCACGCGTTTTGCTGGTTGAAACCATTGAAGTTGGCACAAATTCATTTCGCTCGCATGCATGCCAGTCTCCAGCCAAAAAAAAGTCCCTGGCAGCTGTACTTCCATTACGTGGGGAATTTACGTTGGGGTTGGCACCTACTTTCTCCAACATAAATGGTAATCAAAAGTCCCTAAGTCAATGTAGTATGTATGGCGGGTGGTTTACGGGAGGTTGGTATTACCAAGCTCTCTGGGTCACATCTTACGTGGAATAAATCTTAGTGTCGCGCCGTGAGCACGTCCAGCGGAGAAGTGAGAAGTTCGGGAAGACGCCACCAGGCGCAGGTCAAGCGGCGGCGTCTGCCTGTAGTCACCGGGCCGTGTCGGCCCAACGATCGCGGGAGCCTTTCCCCTCCTTGCCCCGCCATGGAGGTGGGGAGTAGAAGACTCGCCCTGATGCATCAGGGGGCCTATTTAAAGGGCCTCGCCCGGGGCGGTAGGCAGAGTTGGAACAGTTTGAGAGTGACGAGTAAGTGCCTAGGAGTAGTGTGATTACGATCAAGTGCTTGTGTCTACGGTTAGTTTTTCTTCTGGCGGACTGGAACCTGGATTGTATAACGACTTTGATTTGGATTGTGGTTTTCTGGAAATAAACTTTGTGAAAGAACTGTTGTTGTTTAATTCTTGTACATAACAGTTCTAATTGGCGACGAGGGTAAAGCAAGCAATGGAAGAAGTACTAAGACACATTTTGGAGCAACAGCAGCAGCAGCGGCAACAACAATTAGATTATCCAACTAGATGAAGAAGTTGTTAGGTCATATTATCAACCTATACAATGACCAAGCACGGCATGGGTCACTTTTATTTAATAACACATAACATAAATATTCATAAAAATATAGTTACACTTTTTTCTTTTTCTTTTCGTGATAACGAACAATTTTTAGACCACCAATTATGTTTAGTCTGCAGGTTTGCGTCCAGGACTTTCTCCGCTGCAAAATAATGTTATTTTTCATTATTTGTATTTGAACAACCTGTAATAAGTAAGTAGGTATGCACGGTGCACCTTACAGGCACTCATTACCCACAAATACATTATTTTTGCAATCGGTTCGAAAAAGAAAGGAAGTGAAGCAATAACACAAAGAAACAGATGAAACCAATAATACCCTCTCCATTATGACCCTGGAATTGACTTTACGACATTTTGGGATACATCTCGCAGATACATCGCATACTACAGATTTCTAGGCAAAAGGTTTTCTGCGATGCTTTCTTCAGCATCCTACTTCAGTGTAAATGTCAGGGATTTGACTTTCTATCCCCACTTAATGAAAGAAGCCTCCAAAAGTACTTCTAGCAAGAGTGTTATTACCTTAATAGCACTAGTGTCATAGGGAGGAGGAGGAGGAGGAGGAGGAGGAGGAGGAGGAGGAGGAGGAGAAGAAGAAGCTAATAGGCAAGTGAAATTAGTTGATAAACATGCGGCGTACTTTTTAATGAAGGAAATAGGTTAGAGTCTACTATCAGTTGCTATTAAGTGCACAGCAATTCTTAGTCATCGTTTTAACTAATAACGAGTTCATTTAAATATATTCTTCAAATTTTATTTGTTCATAATATTCAACAACCTCTGCCAAACTTAACGATCGCTTAAAAAACTTTTTGGACAAATTCTTAGCACTTAACAAAATCATTGTCTTTATGACCAATGAATTCACTCCAAAGCCTGATTAACTCTATACAATATATCGCTTATCTGATTTACAAGCATCTGCAAGAATCTTTCTGGCGACTGAAAGACTGATTCTGATAGACGATTTTAAATTGCCGGCAAAGTCGAATATGTATATTAAACGTTTGGAAAGTGGATTTGTACAGGTCTTGTGATTTAATGTAATGATATTAGACATTATGACGGCATCTAGAAGATGAGAAGTAAGCATCAGATTTTGGAGACTGATTTTCGAGACACCGAGGAAGAGGCAACCGCTATTATCCTAAATATTTGATATTTGTTGCATTAATAAACACAACTTTTTTTATATTCGTGTGTATAAAGCTGTTGTACTGTCTATATACTACACAAGGTTATTGCAATATTTGTGAAGACAGTTTTTGTGAAAATAATGTATTGCACCGTTATACGAGAGTTTTATTTATTTTAGAGCAGTGTGTATAAAAGTTTTGATTTGATTTGATTTTTTCGTGTTTCCGGGCACGTCAACTGCTTTGGTCTTTAGTCCCGTGAGTAGTGCATGTTTTTTCTCCGGATATGCGCGGTGATCTTTCCCAGCTGGATGGCGAAATCCGGCGCCGACCTACCGTCGGCTAGTGGGGGTTTCCCCTAACCAGGGCTCTCCCACAAGCGGGACACCGCCCCAGCCGGGACAAGCTCCAAGCTCCCGACCGGCCTCCCGGAATATGTGGTAGTGTAGTGCATGTTAGTGTGTGTGTGTGTGTGTGTAAGGGGAAAGGATAGGACAAGGAAGTGGAAGGACAGATCGCGCGCGGTCCGTGGCCCGTTTGTTAGGGTACTGCTCCGGCATTCGCCAGGTGTTGATCGGAGAAACCACGGAAAACTACCGATCAGAGCAGCCGGCCGCTAGAATTCTTCTCCAGGCAGCGACTGAATTCGACCTAGCTAAAAAGCTAGTGTCGAAAATCCTGCCGCCATCAGGACTCGAACCTAGGACCTCCCGGTCAGAGGCGCTGCAATGACATCAGTTGATGCACTGAGCTACCACTCCCGGTAAAACGTTTTCGAAAACCATTACATTTTGTTCAGCAGCATTTCTACTGTTACAGGCCAGGAGTCTAATTCTGATTGAACAGAGCAACGTATTGAAACACCGTATTGAGCGATACACAATTTTTCAATAAAGTTGATCAAAATTCCCGGTCCCCTTCGGATCCGGCACTGAATGACCTAATTATCACACTAAATCGCGGCCGCAAATACCACCGGGGCAACCGGCCATTGCTTCACATTAAGCCCACCCCTCCCCCTCGAATGAGGAGAAAAAAATACGCCCATTTTTTTATGTTATTAAAGCCGTGCTTCCGAGGCACATTAGTGCAAAACTAAAGGGATAAATGCAATTTTCAACTCTCAATTGCTGAATAAACATGTTAAAAACTTCGTATGATCCATGGATAAGTCAGTCATATTCTTTGCATTGATTAGGAATCTTAACAATCCTAGGATATTTTCCAACGTAGTAATATCGACACGATATAAAAACTCCTTCCACCGTAAAACCTTGAAAATTTTACTAAAGGTTTCAAATGAATTCAGGCGTGATTTTTATTGTACATTGAGTTGCTCAATGGTTTCAGGTTAAAATAGATTCAATGTACCACTTTCCTATTTCCCTAGTAAGCAAATTTGTTGAAAATAACAATTTAAGTTCGTTGGTTTAGGGTACGTTGATTGGCAGCACTGGGTGCGCACTCTTCTTTGTTTTTTCACTTTCTCTGTGCGCGGGAGCGGGAGAGTCAGTGTCCGTTAGAGTCCGTTGTGTGTCGGTCGTATGTTCATGCTGTGCTGCACTGTAGAAGCTTGTAACTAAAGTTGTTCCTCTGTATGTTAATTGATGTTAATGAAGTATTACCAAAATCATAGTTGGTGTTCTCTTTTGCATTCCGAACAACAACAAAATTAAGTGATGTAATTGGTTGTAGGACCCTTGACGGTAAGGAAATAATGAAGAATGAAAAAAAGTATCCGATATTCAAATAAAGTATTTTATTTACAAGTATCAACAAATATTGTAAATATAAAATGAACATTACATATTTATCATGTATATTAATCTCATATGTATACATTAACATATTTGATGAGCTAGTAAAGTACTCAAATCTAATGACACGTTGAATCATATTACCACATGGTCACACTTTAGTTCAGATTAGGTACATTGTTTTTACATTTTCGAGAAAAAATACATGTTACAAAAATAATTTGGTACACTTTTAATGCGTATAAAAAACATAAGGTAGATGCACTAACTGTGGCTAGTACACCAGCAACGGTCACATTCAAAGAATGTGGTCATAAGTAAGTCACCGTGGTAAAACATTTCAAATGTTTGATTTAAAATTTATTACAGTTCCAGCACTGATCTTTAACGTGTACATTATCATTATTTTTCCTACCAAACACAGTGACTGAAATCAACATTTATTTTACGTGAAAAACAGTTAAAAACTGCGTGTGACGTGCTATGGGAAGAAGTGAATTTATTCTGTGCACGCTTTCAAAATTCTGTGATCCCTACCCTAAGCCATATATTACTTAAATTTTGAATGCAGAAAAAAACGAGCATTTTGCAGGGTATGTTAACAAAAGTATTCTCTCTGATGTCATAAAATTATTTTCAAGGGTAAATCAGCAATAAATTTGGGCTCTGTAGAAATGTCCTGTCATGTCCTTTGTCAAGGATGACAAATAATACGTTAATGTAAGGTGTTTTTACTCTCTCCTCCCTCTAAAACAAGAATTTAAACAATTAAATTCGAAGTAAAGAAAATTGCTTATGATGGCCTTCGCCGGAGCCTGCCGCGACAACCTGGAGAACGATAATTTAAATAACTATATTTTCCACTGAATTCTAAATGATTTGCACAGATAATGAAGTTACATTTATGTCCAGAAGCAAAACAAGGGGCCATCTCAGCATTTGCTCAAAAGATCAGGCAAACTGGACAAAAAACCTGATCGAGATGGGGGTAATTGACCCAGAGGCTGCGGTACAATACTTGTGTAAACTGTATAATTGTAAACAACCTGTAACATTTTTAGTTTATACATTATATTATAATTATACATAAGACTTGGAATTTCAAGAAGGGATATTCCTGGAATATCACAATCATTCGCGATTGTACAATGTCTAAAAAAAATACAATCCGTCTCCGAGGCCATTCTTCTGCTCCCCTATGTATTTTTACACGAAAAATGCTGCATGTAATTTAATACCATTTAATATTAAATGGGTCTACATCAAAGAAGTAGTTTTTATTCAAGAAGTATTATTGAAAAACTGTTCGATTTTATTCCTGTCATTTTAAATCCACCACAGACCCATTTAATTCCCGTTGTCCCAAAAATAGGTCTGTCGACAGTTATTTTTATCTCCAATCCTATTGCGAATTTTATTTCTTCAAAAGACGGACATCCTAAATGAAACGCACAAGCAAGTTTTGACATTTCTGAACGGTAAAGGATTTAGCATTGTACGGTCCTGGTCAGGGTGTAATCGTGACTTGCGTGTTTTGAAACCGTGCTCAGATGCTATATGCCTGTGGTTCAGTCGGGGGGACTGCACCAGACGCACACTACGGTTTAGCACTGAATGTTGCATCCACACGCTCCAACAATACCTTTGTGGCGCCAAAGGGTCAGTGCTATGAGCACAAACTTATAGTAGGCGTTAATACGTTAATGTAAGGTGTTTTTACTCTCTCCTCCCTCCAAAACAAGAATTTAAACAATTAAATTCGAAGTAAAGAAAATTGCTTATGATGGCCTTCGCCGGAGCCTCTGCCCCACGCAGCTGATGTGGTAGGATTTAAGTATTCTAGTGACAAGCTTCATTGTCGGAAAACATCCAATTAATTTGCGGCTTTGTTGAAGTAGGGTTATTTTCTGAGACCGTTTCTGCGTGCAGAATAATTCCATTACCTCCTGCCACCTGAAGCTCATTTTGGCAAATTAAATCTACTGTAAATAATGAACTTGTTCAGAGTGACCATTTCATTCGGCGCAGTTCTTATTTCAACAACAGTGTTAGGTTAGGTTTCGAGCCCTGAGCCCTTCGAGGCATGCAGGTTTTACAAGGGGACGGATGGACGAATGATGGGTACAAGGTGAATTTCGTTGTTTTACCTCAGGCTACCTCAATCTGTAGAAAATTTTTCAAATCCTCCCACCTCCCTTCCTGTGGTATTTACTTTTGCCGAATGACCCGGCTTAAGTTGAATCTTATACAAGCAGTCTGCTGAGATATGTGCAAGCACTTCAACTGCAAACCACGATAATTAAAGGGAAATATATGGCATGGGTGTAAATGGTATGTTATAGTTATTAAACTTGTTTTTTCTAACGTGGCGGCCGAGGGTAGTATCTCCAAGGTGGAATTCGGCACGACTTTTTGCGTCTTTCTTGGTCCTGCCGAAAGATGTCGCATGATCGCGACTGCATCAAGCAGTGCTGCAGATCAAACGACTCTAGCGGCAGGACTGAGAATGACTCAAAGTCGTGCCGAACACCATCTTGGAGATGCTACCCTCAGCCACAACGTTAGAAAACCCAAGTATAGGCATTGGAAGGGGAGAGTGTGGTGGAGATTTCAAGAAGGCTGCTCAGAACAATGCAATAATGGAGGGAAACGTTATACAAGTATGTTTGTCGACAGTTTTAAGATTGAAGATTATCCCAATAAGGATTAGTCTCGAGGTTAAGCAAATCTTGTCTTCATTTTACGTGAAAGTGGAATCTGAATGTGTCGTGGAACATCGTAAGAGATTTTTTCCGAACTGCTAAGTTGCGAAGCTCTCGTTTTATTTTATAACAATTCGCTATACGAGATTAGCATTTCATTTCTTCTCCAGGTCAATAACTTCCTTTCTAACAGGTCTTTAACGGAATCATTTACAGCTGTTGCCGAAAATGTCAGAACATAGAGGAGGGATAGAAAAAGTGCGCCCGAGCCCACGGCGCAGGTTTCATCATGCGGTGGTCGGAAGTCACGTGACTTTGGGACACCGGCAGCTCGTATTGAGTGTGCGTTTGTGTGCTTTTTATGTTACTTGTGCGACAGTGAAATTATTTTGGAACGTAGAGGATATTTGCTTAATGCGAACGATCCACACGTGTTTCGGGTGTATAGAGTTCTTTTGAAGAGAACCATTGAAAGGTAGAGTGGTAGGTTTCATAGGTAGGTTGTTAATTTTGTATTAATATTTTGTGATGCCTTTTTAGTTGTGGGACAATCATTGAATTCTACATGCTGATTCATGCATTTTGAATTTATCATGGTTGATTGTTTCGCTTAGTTGTTTTACTAAAGATGAAAGAAGACAAAGTGTGGATGCAAAACTTAGAAGATATAATTTTGCTCCTAAAAAATTTTCGAAAGTATGTTCAAAACATTTTTAAGAAAACTTTTGATAGAGAAAAGTTCGGAGGTGTTCACTATAGCCGAGTCACCAGATGTTCAGTAGAAGTGCAAGTCCAAAGTAGAGTTCACCACAGTTAATCCAGAAGTCACTTTATACACTGCCGAGTCGCAATCACTATACTCAACACAATCCAGGCTCAAGTTACTCTCGAACACGCTGTATACTGTTCTGCCGCTACCCCGGCGGCTGCCCGTTATAACTTGCTGCGCGTCGAAGACTCGTCTCCTCGTTGAGGCTTCGCGCGCCGACCGTTCTGTCCTCATTGGCTGGCTCTTTCCTTGCTCGGCTGCCCAGTTCCCGCTCGCTGACGTCACGGCGTGCTGACTCCGCGGCGCGCGCTTTGGTGTGGCGGACACCGCCGCAACACCCTCCCCTCTTGAAAGCGTCGTGTACGGAGCGAAGCGCACACGACGTTTCGATCTCCGCCATGGAGCCTGTGATGGCTCCTCTGATGCGGACTGCTCCTCCGGTCTCTGGTCCTCCGGCGCCTGCAGTTTTAGTGCTTGTTCCTGGAATCGACCCCATTCAATTAGGCTTTTTAAAGCTCTTTCTCTTTTGTCACTTTCCGAACGGCTGTCCATCTTGTCTACTGGCTCTATTGAAAATCTCGGGCGCAACTGCCCCTGGTGTCTAATCACCTTTTTACCTAATAACTGGACTTCATATACTTTGCTTCCTCTGTAGCCTACTATAATTCCCGGCCACCATGCTTGCTCTTTTTTAAAGGTAGTACAATATACTTTTTCTCCTACCTGAAATTTGTGGTCTTGTCCCTTCTCTCTCCAGTTGTTACCTGGCTTCAGCATTAAGAGCAATGTCCTGTGCTGTCGTCCATGTATCTCCGCGGGGCTCTTTGCTCCAGGCCCCGGCAGCGTCCTGTATGTGGCGAGCACTCTTAGAAGCGCTCGCCTCCTTTATGTCCCTGCATCTTTAGCCTTCCTCATGGCCGTCTTGAATGTGCGCACGCATCTCTCCACCTCGCCATTGGACTGCGGGTGGAAGGGTGGGGCGCACACATGTTTGATGCCGTTGGTACGGCAAAACTGAAAAAAAATATTCAGAAGTGAATTGTGGGCCATTGTCAGAAACCAGGGTT
>BLKR01017588.1:0-10406 GCA_011170035.1 Teleogryllus occipitalis
AGGACCGGTTGTATGATTTAGAGATATCTCCAGGAATAGTTATCTCTAGAATTGCTTTTTCCGAGAATAAACACCTCGTCCAGTTGTACGACTTAATTTTATTCCGGGGATAACTATCCCGTGTTTATCCGAAGAGGCGTCTGTAAAAGAGGAAGTTGGTACTGCATTCGATAGTGTTTTGTTGAAATATATATTCTTTGCTTCTCATGTTTTGCTCATTTCTGCCTTGTTTCCGCCAATTTCGAATCGCCGTGTTTCCTTGTAAACGTGCGCGCGTTACGTTTGTGCGTCCTGGTGGAATTGTGCGATATTGTGTATTGAAAGTTCCGATTTGAAACCTCGAAGTTCCACCTTGAAATTAAAATAGTTCCGAAGCAATTAAAGATATTAATCACTGAAACAAAAATTATTTGGACTTGGCTTTGATAAATTAACATAACACAAGTATCACACAAATTCGTCTGTCTGCAAATATGTAATAAAAATCACATATTTTTTAATCAACTTGTTTTGAAAAATTAGCTATTGCATGATGGGTTGAAAAATTGATATTTGAAATTTTTTTCTCCAACTTGTGACACGAAAAATATATTTCACTTTAAACAATGATTATTGTTACACTGTTTGCTTTTAGTTAATCAACCGCACATTGAACTAAAAATACAAGAATGAAAACCAGAGAGATATCCTCTGGTACATAACAATGTCTACTATCAACACTTATTATATAGTACAGTCATTCGAACTTTGCTAAAAAGAGATTATTAAAAATGTCACATTTTCATTTTTGCTACTATTTACCCATTTGGTGGTTGATATTTAAATTATTCAAATTATTGAGCAATACTTCATAACAAAGTAAAAAAATCTTATATGAAAAATACAAAATATCTTATATGAAAAAATACTGATAAAAAAGTATAACACAGTAAAAATAGATAATTTTGTTTATGAATCATCATTTCATGGAAAAAGTGAATTCTTTTATTATACTGCAGCAAGTTCAAGTGGAATTGGAGCAAACAGTTATCCCAATTACTCTCAGAAAGTGATTCTATTATAGTGCACTAGGCAGCTAATAAAAAATATCACTTATTTATATATACAATCTACAAATATGAAATATATATTTACATCTTTGTCTAATGATTCAAATCATCCTTCACAAGATTCAAAACCATTAGCACTGTGGATTTGAATGTACGAAATCTCGTTAAAAGCTCGTCATCGTATTCGTTCAATAAATCGGGCCTGGAACGAAACCTTCGTTTTCGCGAAGACAAATCCACCCGGAACAAGAATTCATCATCGCTATCTGAAAGCTCTATTGCTACAGATTGC
Organism: Teleogryllus occipitalis; assembly: GCA_011170035.1. Classification (NCBI taxonomy): domain Eukaryota; kingdom Metazoa; phylum Arthropoda; class Insecta; order Orthoptera; family Gryllidae; genus Teleogryllus; species Teleogryllus occipitalis. The sequence continues at coordinate 1,342 of BLKR01017588.1, forward strand.
TATACAGCTGCTCACAGTACACGCGTTCTCACTGCTGCTTCTACTTTTGAGGTTATTTCACGTTATTCACTGAATATCTCCGCGAAAATAGTGGAATAGTTTATCATCAGTTTATTCCGTGAATAAGCACTATTCTCCCTTCGTACAACCGGCTTTCCCTTTATCCATGGAATAAAATTTATCTCGGCTTTATTCCGAGTTCGTACAACTGGGCCTAAATATCATAGATTAAGGACTCCTGGAGTGGTTCATTGATAGCGTGCTAGGTTCCTGAGAGACGGTCCCAAATTCGATTCCCGGCCGGGGCAAAAATGAAGCTGTCGCTTTCTAATCCAAGACAGTCAGTTTCTATAGCTGTATGGCGGAAGAAATACTCAGGTATGCAAAGTGTGCTAGATATGGTGTTGTGTATACGCCGTACTCGCCACGTCTCCCTTACCTCCTCTCCAGACATGGATAATAAATAAAAAGCCCGCGCCAAACAAATAAATAGTTTAGAAACAAAAATCGAATAGATTAGGATGTACTCGGCTTCTGGCAGCAGGTTTTTCCCCCTTCAGGGGTTTCTCCCTCAGCCGTACCTTATGGTCTCTTTTCCGCGGCATGGATGCAATGGAGAGACCCTTTGGGGTGAATACCAAAATTCGAAAGGTTAGAACGCGGTAGAATGTAGGTATTGTAATGGCTTGAAGGCCTTCGGCCTAGCCACTTAGCATCAAGTTTCTAATTTGTATGTAATAATTACCTATTAAATAAAAAATAAAAAATAAAAAGAGGACATGGGCCCAAGAACACCGCTAGCTGGCAACAGATGGAATAATCCGACCCCAAAACGCTAAGTACATAATACAAATATCTAAGATTAAATTGAAACACAATTAAAACGTATTTGATTACCACCAAATATGGTAGTTTGGATAATTTCAAGGGTATTTTACAAAACCGTCCCGGCGATTAGCACCTTTTGGCTCTAATTAGCGCAGAAAGTGCATGAACCCAGTGCTACCAAACATTGCGTGTGAACATTAATTTCTCATTAATTCTTCAGAGTTTACTATATAATTTTCTTTCTTCCATCTACGAATAATACTAAAATTAAATTCCATCAAATAGTACACTTTTCAAGACAGCATAAACCAGAGTAAACTGACTAGTTTATAGATCGAGGTCAAGAAATATAGATAAGATGTCTCTTTTCTCAGTATTGTACTATAAAATTTTGCATTCAATGCGAAGGCACAGAGTGAAGTAAAAATGTAATGAACTTTAATTAATAATCTAGTATAATACTCGAAAGTTGTGTTGATGGGAAATATGGACTCTTTTACATTAAAAATATTAATTACGCCAAAAATTCACGTTATTTCAACTTACGTTCCTGGTCCTCTATTGTGACTTAGTTTCAAATTGATAATTATAACAGAAGTTTAATATATCGTTAAATATAAAGCCAGGTTGCTGTAAGTAAACAAAAACGTACGAAACAATATATTCAGTGAATTCACTTCTTTTGAAGTTCGAGTAAGAAACAAAATGAGGAAATTGAAGTCACTCTACTTAGAAAAGACCCAGAAGAATGAAAGCGACAGTTTTATCTCGCTGACAGCCATTGTTTTGTTTTCCATGACGCAAACTTTGCGAACAAAAATATTGATTTATTAAAACGCGACGGAAATGAGAGTACTGCGTACATATTTGTTTTGATTTTGTAAGCTTCTTTTGACCTGTAAAAGGATAGGTTGCATTGCTCCCCAAAGCGTATCTGATTGTCTCTCAGAAGAAACATTCAGGAAAAATAGAATACACTAAAAGTATTCTGCTTTAAGGTTGTAGTTTATGAAAAGAATTTCACAATGAGGTCAAGGGAACAACAGACTCTTATTATTAAAATTTTTTCTAGTGAAAATATTTTGGAAACTGATCCTGAAACGTTGTTTGCACGTTTGTTATGAAATGAAGGTTGTAATTGTAATAATAAAAACAGAGAATACTTATATTATATTATTAATAACTGTCTTCTACTGAAATAAAACCGCTTGCATCTAAAAAATAAGAAAACAGCAAAATGTACGGTTTATCTATAACAAATTCCATATTTTCAATGACTACATAAACGATATTCTGAATAATGAATTTCTCTTTATTTATCCACAAACGTAAATCACATGAATGGTCAGTAGATTTTTTATCTTCGTATCCACTGAAACCAAACATAAAATATGTCTATTATACATTTCACTCGTCTATTTGCGTGCATTTTATTCTGTCCAATAGAATATTACGAAATTTTTTTATCAGTTCTCCTCATGTGTTTAATTATTTTTTTCGTTCCTGCAGTAGTTTCGATTCGGCGAAGTATAGCACGGCACGTATTCGGCACACAAATTCAGCATGTATAGTTTCGATTCGGCGAAGTACGTACGAGTTTTTGCGTTTAAGAGAATGATGCAGATCTTATTTTCGCTAAAAACTGATTTCTCGAAAATTACAAAAAAATTTTTGGCGTCTTCCTAAAACTACAATTATGAAGATAGAAATTTTTCTCTTAGTGAAATCTGTTCCTTAAAGATAGATTTTGAAATAAGATCACGTACAATTTTTCGAAAATTCTAGTTCTTTTCGCGTAATTTTGCGTGGAAATACGACCGAGAAAGTACGTGCTGTTTCGGCACCACTAGTCATTATTTATTATATATAAAATATTTCAATTACATATTCAGAAACATATTTATATCGTTATCGCGTAGAGTGATTATATTGTTCACTAATTTGGAAAGTTTCCTACTTTCAGGAGTCTTCGATAATAAGTACTGAACGATATGATACAATGTTTTGGGGGAATTTTGATTTTCCTATGTGAAAATATAGAACGTTTCTACAACCCTTCCTATCTTTCGATGTGATCGCAACGGTTCAGCTAGTTCTGTCTAACTCACTTCGTGAGATCCGCTGAGAAGACTCAATGACAATTGTAGTTGCAGCTACTCTGAATGAGGGGGGAGGGTTCTAGGGTTTGAGTTCTGATGTTGACGGATTTTGACACTACCTTTGTATGTCGACTTCAGCGGCTGTCTGTTCGAATAAGTATTTTTCCTATGTTTCCCCGATCAACACCAGGCGAATACGTGGAACAGAACCATAAAAAATGAGTCACGAAGCGCGCAGAATCATCTCTTCCTCAGCCTTGAGACCTCTCTCCAACACATACACTTCCCATACACTATACTGCCACAATTATCGGGAGAGCAATCGGAAGTTTAGAGGTTTTAGCACTAGGGTGATACCCATCTGGGGGAGATATCGTGAAGGGGAAACCCGTAAGTCGGCATCTAGGTTGCACCGGATATCACGACCCAGCGAGAAAGAACATTGATTACACTTACGGGACTAATGACATTAGTAGTTGACGCGCCCGGAATCACAAATCAATCAATCAAAGAAACATTGTTCCGAAGAACTCTCCCTTCGTAGGTAGCTGTGCAACAGGACGCGGGCGGGGTGGGCGGGGGGTGGGGACAGGGCAGGCTGCTTGAATCTCTCGGTGTGCGGCATATCTGACGGCACCTATCAGCTTCCACTCGCGCGTTCGCGTGGCTCGGATATTGAGCCGGCTTGTCCGTCAGCGCGTGCGTCTGTCCGTCAGGCTGCCCTTTCGCACCTGCTGCAACGCCGCTGTTTGCCCTTCGGCCTCGCGGCCCTCTCGCGCCCCGCGGCCGCGCGCATTATCAGCAGCTGCGCTTATCTGCGGAAGCCACTAAATCAATGTCTGTCTCGCTTCATGATGTATCACTTTTCCAGCATAATTTGAGGCACTTCGCAATCAGTGTTCGCACCAAAGGAACCGACAGACGTGTTAACAAACATGTCTTAAAGCTGGATAAACAAATTGGGGAACAACACGTACTCACGAGTATGTTATCTTACGAGAAGGCAGCATCACATCATAAAATGTATTTTGTAGCGTATCTGGTGTACAGAATGTTTTATTTTATTTTTTACATAATTCAATTTCATTTAATGAAAGGGAATTATAGATTGATAAATAGACATCAAAAAAATTGTCTGGAGCTAATTTGTAGTAGAATAATAGAATGTTATTTATTTACTGAAAATACATTTCATATTATATCTAAAATTTGATCTGTATTTTTAACAATGTATATTTACTCTACTGTAATATATTGAATGTATAGAACTTTATCTTAATTACTGGATGCTTCATAATATGTGTTACAAATCTCCAGGACATGTAGAAGTCTCGAAGTCATTTTTTCAAATGAACGTTTAGTGGGGAATTTCACATGTGATGTGGAAAAATAAAAGGGACCATTCGTTGTGAAACACAGTTTTGTATGAGACGCCAGAAACAAAAATATTTATTTTTTCATTGTATTTAGGTTTTAGAAGAACATTTCAAAAAAATATGTGTAAGCTAATTTTATTTCTTATGTATATTAATTTTTGAAAATATTGTTATTTTTTAAATAACGAAAGTTTAAACGCATTTTTCTTAAAACTCCTTTTTTCGAAAACCTTCATTCAAACTACCGTTACTTCGCCAAATGTTCATATATTTTCAAGGTTTTTACATCAAATTGAAAGTATTTAATTGTTTATAATTTGGCATAAATAACTTAATTTTAAAAGTTTGCGACATCGTTTGAGTTGTATGAAATTTGCCTCTGATTGGCAGCAACTCATCATGCTGTGGGTGTTGGGGACCACGTTCTGAAAATATTCCGCGTTCTTGCAATGCACCATTACATGATGCGTTGCCTATCAAACAGAGGGGAAATATTACATATGTAGCTTTCTTATATAAAATTAACCAATACATGTTCTGTGGCAAAAAAGTTATCTCCAAAGACCTCTCTAAATGTCCTAGAAGTTTGTAACATTTTCCCGTGATATTCTGTATAACATTTGTACTTGTGTTTGCGGCTTCTTGTGGTGTAACGGTTAGCGTATGGGACTGTCACACCCAACTTTGCTGGTTCAAATTCAATTGAAGCCGTGGTAGCCGCCTTTCTTCGGTTGGGAAGTAAAGGTATCTGTTTTGTGTTATAGATTTACTGCACCGAGAAATACCTCAAGACTAAAAGAAGCCTCTGAGCTAAATTCTAATTCTCTGTTGCGTCGTCCGGGAGATACCTTCTTTTGCCTTTAAATGGTGAACGGGGCGTAGAGAAACATGCGAAAGAACAGGTCTGTGGCCTGACCCTCACCAAGTAAAATAAGGCATAATTGAATTTGATTGAATATTTCTAACCAGACGCTTAGGAGCAAACGCCTAGAATGTAACCTGCTATTCTGAAACGCCTTAATATGCCCATGTATATCATGTAATTCAAAACAGACTAGGAGCGGTGGCTCAGTACATCAACTGATGACACTGCAGCGCCTCTGATCGAGAGGTCCTAGGATTGAGCACCGACGGCACTCATGCCAAATCTCGATTTCGTGGCCAAAATTAGAAAACATGTTCAAATGGTTTTCAAAATGAGTCCATCAAAGTTCTGGAGGTCAGTAATTTCAAATTTGATATTTTTTGTCAAAAAACAAAATGGCGGACGCAATATTGCTGACAAAATGTGAAAAAACGTTTTAAATTTGGACAAAACTTTGTGTGGGTGTGTATTCGAGGTTGCTAATTTCAAATTTTATATTATTTTTCGAAAATAGAGATGGACAAACTGCAGAATAATAAAAGTCTAGAGAAAGAAAATTTTAATATCAGTTTTGTATTTGTGTAAGTACAAATAATGCAGCATAAACACGCGTCATTCAAAAAACAGTTTAATATTCATCATCACAGCGTTCGGTTTCATCCTCACTGCTTTAATTTATTGGCATTTCGATTTGTAAATTAATTCAGAGGTTGTTTCAGTGATTCAATAACTTAAGGTTCTAATGATTTGAATTTCCTTGAGGGTAATTTACGTACGCTTGATATTAGCGGATTAGCGGATAGCGGTACGTTTCCGGTTTTAAATACATCTACATTGATTGCATTACACAAATACTTCTACTATGATTCAACCTAGCGGATTGATCTGAAGGTGAAATACTAAATAATACTCATCTTTAATATGATTCTGAGCCCGTAGCTACGCCTGCCATACTTGAAAGGTCTTGACTGACGTGTGATATGTTTTGAATAGTGAAGGATCGTTAATATAAGGACGGGCAAGGCAAACGGAAGAAACCGAAAAAAACTTTGCGCAAACCCACTTTGTCCAAAAAATTCACCATGCTGTCATGCCCTGCAATAATGGCACAACTTGAGAAATTATTGTTATTATTATTACTATTATTATTATTATTATTATTATTATTATTATTATTATTATCATTAACAAAAACCCCGTGAAGTCTCTTACGAGTGATTAATGCATAATACATCAACACTTATGAAACAAAAGACCCATGAAGCTTCTTAAGTAATATTCAACCTCTACAATCCACCAATCAATGAGCGTGAGATACCTGAATTCCAACCGCCAGTGAAACCTTTAAATACGTCTATCTAAAAAGATAATTTGTTTTTAGTTGTGTCAGTGTGGCAGAGCATGAATGATGGGATTTGAACCCTGGTGTCCTGAGGCAGAATTTGCAGGGGTGTACGCGAGACCGTCACCCACTTTCTCCCTGCTGCTCCCACGCCGCCGCGCCGCAGCCCCCGTCGCCGCCACAGCCGCCGCGCCGCCGGCAGCGCTCCGCACCGCGCCGCAATCTTATTTGAGCTCACCCTCCCCTCCGCTCCCCTCCCCTCCGCAGCCTTTAATCGTATTTAAAGGTAATTCTTTGCCAATGCGGAGTGGAGACATTTTGACGCCGTTATTACAAGCATCAGGTGTCGTCATCGACAGCGGCGTTGGCGACGTTGGCGGCGGCGGCGGGGACGGGGGCGGCGGCGGCGGGGACGGGAGCGGCGGCGGCGACCGTGGTGGCGGCGGCGGCGGCGGCTTTGGCGTTGACGGCGGCGGCGGCGTCGGCCATGGTGGCGGCGGCGGCGACGTTGGCGGCGGCGGGGACGGGGGCGGCGGCGACCATGATGGCGGCGGCGGCGGCTTTGGCGTTGACGTTGGCGGCGGCGGCGGCTTTGACGTTGACGTTGGCGGCGGCGGCTTTGACGTTGACGTTGGCGGCGGCGGCGGCGGCGGCCGTGGCGGCGGCGGCCGTGGCGGCGGCGGTGACGTTGGCGTTGACGTAGGCGGCGGCGGCGGCGGGGACGGGGGCGGCGGCGGCGACCGTGGCGGCGGCGGCGACCGTGGCGGCGGCGGCGACTTTGGCGTTGACGTTGGCGGCGGCGGCCGTGGCGGCAGCGGCGACCGTGGCGGCGGCGGCGGCGGCGGCGGCGGCGGCGTTGGCGTTGACGTTGACGTTGACGTTGGCGGCGGCAGTGGGGACGGGGCGGCGGTGGCGGCCGCCGCGGCGGCGGCGGGGACGGGAGCGGCGGCGGCGGCCGTGGCGGCGGTGGCGGTGGCGGCGGCGGTGTGGTGGCGGCGGCGGCGGCGGCGGCGGTGGCGGCGGCTGCGGTGGCTGCCTGGCGTAAGGTGACGGCGCAACCCGAGAGTCCGCTGACGGAGCAGCGGTGTTCGGGTTGCCTCGGGCGTAGGTTGACGTGTGCGGGAAATATTGTGTATTTAAAAAATGGGCTTTTTTGTACGACTTTCCTTCCGATTTCATTTTTCCATATGAATAGAATGCGAAGTAAATGAACATTTTTTAAGCTTATTTAACTTTATTTTTATCACGTTTTACTCATATAGCAGAAGTATTTCCGTTAGCATACAAGATTTCAAACGGCCAAACTTTACGTTTGTAGGTTGAAGCTCGGCTGGTTGCGGTGGATACTCGAAGGGCGGATAGTTCTCAGAGTGTCACGTCTAGATGTGGCTTGTAAAACAACACCGGGTAAATTGAATCCTTCGATATTTCCCATAGTAATCATATTTCGCATTCGTTCTCACCGAAGATGAAGGAAAAACATATATAGAATCGGTGTGGTATGTATGTCGGTCGTTATGTCGTTTTCTGGCGTTAAAAAATGAAGTTCAAAATTAATTTTTAACGTTGGGATGCCAAATAAGCAAGTACCCTGGAGAGAAAGGGTACAGGTTTCCCGGCCATTAGATGCAATAACAGTGTATTTTTAACTGGGAAGCGCAACACTGATATTTTTACAAACATTGAGATCTAACGTAAAGAAGTGCCGGATTCAAGGTACAGCCAAAACACGTAGCTAAGTTTTTAAATTAAAGAGCCACTTTGCCTTACCTGGGGAAATGCTCCGCACTTCCAAGTTTCCACCCAGCCAGATACGCCGCACGTATTCGACTCCGCTATTTAACTGACGACGAACTTATTGTGATTCCAGTCGCGTCAACTGCTAAGGTAGTTAGTTGCGTAAGTGTAGTGCATGTTTTCCCCAAGAGGTGGCGGTGGTCTTTCCCCACTGGACTCAGATAGGAGAGTACCGCCCAACTAGGTATCTCCCAGAGTAGCACCGCCCCAGCCGGGACAAGCTCTAAGTTCCCGACCTGTCTCCCGGAATATGTGGTAGTGCAGTGAATGTTAGAGTAAGTGTGTGTGTGTGTGTGTGTGTGTGTGTGTGTGTGTGTGTGTGTGTGTGTGTAAGGGGAGAGGATAGGACAAGGAAGAGGAAGGACAGATCGCGCGCGGTCAGTGGTCTGTTTGTTTGGTTACTGCATTCCCCTGGTGTTGATCTGAGAAACCACGGAAAACTACCGATCAGAGCATTGCTCCGCTAAAATTCTCCAGAAAGTTACTGAGTTCAGCCTAGCTACGTAGCTAGTGTCGAAAATCCTGCCACCGTCGAGACTCGAACCCTAGGTCAACCTTCTGGTCAGAGATACTGCAATGACATCTGAGTCACCTCTTCCGGTCTGAAGAGGAAAATGCGCATGATTCAAACATGGGACCCCAGAAGTATCAAGAACAGTTATATTAACTAATGTACACGAGAAGCGTATTTAATCATTTTACATTTGAAAATGTGTTTTTTTATTAAACACCGCAAGTATGAAAACCTGTGTTTGGAG